>MU748044.1:82548-96490 GCA_026770625.1 Nicotiana glauca | reverse complement strand
GAAAATTTCTTCACGCGCCCATAACTCGGGGCTACACAACAGATCACAATAGGAAACGAATCACTTAACAGTTCATCTATTATCCCTCATACTTCTTCGTCACTACCAAGTCATATAGATACATCTCGCAGTACCAACATACTCATCACATGAATACCAAACTGCCATTCCGGTTAATAGTGACAATACCGAACATATAGGTTCAAAACACTTGCTCACACGATCAGTACCTCGGTGCTCAAGCCATAGGCAAGATCCGGCCTCAAGTCCTCCAGACTGGCCCAACATCAAACTCACGGGGTCACATCTCGCCCCTCGATCGGGGAATCACAAGCCATTAGGGCACTTATAATACCGAGAGCTCATGTGCGCATACATACGTGTGGAAGGAATTTCAAGAGTTATATCTCAAGCTGAATCATGTACGCACGATAAGAATTCCAAGAAAGTGAAGTTATCCTAAGGTTCTGCAGCCTCTCGAGGATAAATACAGACGTCTCCGTACCGATCTGCGAGACTCTACTAACCGGCTCATGACTCATGAGGCCTAGTAACCTAGGCTCTGATACCAACTTGTCACGACCCCAATCCCGGTCGTGAAGGCGCCCAACACCATTGCTAGGCAAGCCCGACCAATTAACACTCACAACCCAATCATATCCCATTACCAGTTTATAGCATTTAATTTAACAGTTTAATAAGTCTATTAACCAAATAATTTAGATAGAGATAGTATGATACACTGACATAACCAAAATCTCCCAAAGACCTAGGGTCATGAGTCTAGAGCCTCTAAAATAACAAAATAATACATCCTCAGTAATACTGATGTTATAAAATGCGGAAGTAATAAAGGGATAGGGGAGGATTCGGGTCCTGCGAACGTCAGGCAGCTACCTCGACAACTCCTGAGAAGCTCTGAAAAACAGCAAATAGCTCAACTATGCTCTCGAGACACCTGAATCTGC
Organism: Nicotiana glauca; assembly: GCA_026770625.1. Classification (NCBI taxonomy): domain Eukaryota; kingdom Viridiplantae; phylum Streptophyta; class Magnoliopsida; order Solanales; family Solanaceae; genus Nicotiana; species Nicotiana glauca. The sequence continues at coordinate 95,522 of MU748044.1, read as the reverse complement.
ACACGTGGTGCAGGGAGTAAAGTGAGTACTTCCAACACAGTGGTAATAAGAGTAAATAATAACTGAGTGGTAAGAAATCATGTAAGAACACTCCATCATGATATATGGGTCAGTACAACCTTTTTAGGAAAACAGTAAAACCGTGAAAATCCTTTAGAAACATCTAGCCCAGTTTAAAATCTCTTTTGAAAATATTCTTTTTCCAACAGTAAGCATATGAATGCGATATCAGGTAGTGCAAGTCCGCACATAAGTCAGCCCTTCGGGCACAGGACTCTGTCAACAAATAACACCAGGGTATCTGGTACACGGTGCAAGAAATAGCATGGATGTCAATGATATGAGAGTGCTAAATGTCATGCCACATAGTACAAACAGGAATCAATGTGTGAATGCAATGTAGTGCATATGACCGTTGTGGCGTACAACCCGATCCATTTGGGTACCCGCGCTCACTGTGGGGGTTCGACTCCGGAAGGGATCCTACAGCCCAAGCGCAATATCAATATCACACCGTTGCGGCGTGCAGCCCGACCCGTCCTCAGTCCAGAAATGCACATGCAACACTGCTGCAGTGCGCAACCCGATCTATGCTCAGTCTAGAAATATGCATGTAAGCCACACAAGCATAGTCAAGTTTATCATTTTCAGTTCCAATTATTGGGAATTATAAATTAAGTGTTTAAAACTTTAGAAATTTACTAATTATTTTGAGACAGTGTCTAACTCAGGACTGATATCATAAAAATATGCTAAGCATCATGCACACAGTGATAATAATCCCTAAGGGATCCAAACAATTGGCACGAAGCCCAAAACATGGCAATCAGCCCAAATCATGATAGCATCAAGTAGGTTTCAGCCAATCACGCAGTAAAATAAACAACCGGGATAGACCAAGTCACAATCCCCAATGGTGCTCTACCCCACGCTCATGCCTGGCGTGCAAGTCACCACAATACAGCACTATGATGTGCAAATCTGGGGTTTCAAACCCTCAGGATATCATTTACAAGTATTACTCACCTCGAACCGGCGAAACTTCAAGCTCGTGATGCCTTTGCCCCTCAATTCGGCCTCCACGCGCGTCGAATCTAACCAAAATCAGAGCGAATGCATTACAATATGCTAAGGGAACAATAACCAATCGAAAACAATCGAAAAATATCAAGAATCTCAAAACTAGCAAAACCCGAGCCCCGGGCTTGCTTCTCGAAAAATTACAAAACTCACATTACCGGATTCCTCATCTCGCCACGAGTCCATACATACCAAGAACTCCCAAATCTGAGCTCAAATGGCCTATCAAATTCCAATTTGAAATATTAAAACTCAAGCCCTAGCTTTACCCCTTTTCAATGAATTTCCACCAATTTCCATGTTAATTCTACCATAAACTTGAATAATTAGGCCAAGGAACTTACCTCCATTAGATTCTCAATCAAAACCCTCGAAAATTCTCGCTCAAAGCTCTCCAAGATGCTCAACAATGGAGGAAAATAACCCCCAAGTCGCGGATGAAATGCCATTTTAAAACCCTTCTGACCACAGCAACTAGGGGTGGGCATATATCGGGTAAAACCGATAACCCGAACTGTTAATTCTTTATTGGGTTATCGGTATTGGGTTATTGGGTTAACGGTTCGGTAACGGGTAAAAAAATTTTTATTGGGTTATCGGTTCGGTCTCGGTTTGCATTTTTGTTATTGGGTAAAAACCGATAACCCAATAAGAATTAAGTAATTTACTAATTTACCCTTAAGTATATACTAGGGTTTTGTTTTCCTAATTCCCTTTCCCTCTTCACAGTTCACTCAGTCTTCAAAGTTCAGTTGTATCTCTCGAGTCACCCTAGTCCGCCGCAGCCCCAAGAGTCAAGAGTCACCACCAGTTCTCCGCCTGTCCGCCATACATCAGCTTGCCAGTTCTTCGCCAGTCATGCCTCACTTCCTCATCGTGTAAGTTTTGGCTCAAGATTATTTTTGCTTCTGTTTGCTTCTGTCAATCGCACCAGTTCTGTCTTCTATTTGCTACTTTGCTTCTTGTTAATTGTTCTGTTTGCTTAATATGTTTGCTTCTGTTTGCTTAATATGTTTGCTTCTGTTTGCTCAATAGCTTCTGTTTGCTTCTGTTTTGCTCAAGATTTTTTCTGCTTCTTGTTAATTGTTCTGTTAATTTTTCTGTTTGCTTCTTGTGAATTATCCTTCTAGGCTTGTTGAATCATGGTCTGGTAATAATCCTTGTGATGGAAGTTGGTGGGGAATAAGCTGTGACAATAACCATAAGGTTACTGTCATAAACTTGCCTAGGTATAATATTTTTGGGACCTTGAGTCCTTATCGGGTAAAAAGATAACCGAACCGATAATGATCAATAACCGATAAACCAATAACCGATAACCAATATCTTATCGGTTTGGTTATCGGGTGATGATATTTGTAAATCGATAACTGATAGGCAAAACCGATAATTTTCAAAACCGAATCGAACCGACCGATGCCCACCCCTAACAGCAACTTTCGCTTCTGCGGCCACACAATCGCTTCTGCGGTCACCGCTCTTGTGGTCTTCTTCCGCTTCTGCGAGCATTCACTTAAGGGGCATGACCGCTTCTGCAGTCCAAAACTCGCACCCGTGATACCGCTCCTGCGGTCAAGACTTCCGCTTATGCGGACACTGCTGAACACACACCTTTTCTCACCTACGGAGCTTCTTCCGCTTCCGCGAAGCCGCATCTACGGTCTCCCTTCCGCAGATGCGGAAACATCTGCTACAACAAAACCAACAAAACTTCCAACTTCAAATTCTCTCGTTCAACCACCCGAGCTCATCCTGAGGCCCCCGGGACCTCAACCAACAACACCAACATAACTCAAAATATCATACGAACTTGTTCCAATCATCAAACAACACTAAAACCATCAATTCACATCGGATTCAAGCCTAAGTTTCTTCAAAACTTCCGAAATGCGCATTCGATCAAAAACCCAACCAAACGATATCCGAATGACTTGAAAATTTGCAGACATATCCAAAATCACCTAACGGAGCTACTGCAACTCTCGAAATTCCATTCCGACCCTCGGATCAAAATCTCACCTATCAACCGGAATTCGCCAAAATTCAAACTTCGCCAATTCAAGCCTAATTCTACACCGAGCCTCCAAAATCAATTCCGATCGCACTCCTAAGTCACAAATCATCCCTCAAAGCTAACCAAATCACCGGAATTCACATCCGAGCCCTCTAACTATATAGTCAACTTTCGGTTGATTTTTTCAAAACAAGCTTCCTTCTAAGAGGCTAAGTGCCTCATTTCCAACTAAAACCAATTCAATTCTATCCGATTAGCTCAAATACTGATATTGAAACATAGAACAACATAATATGGGGGAAATGGAGCGGTAACTCACGTGACAACGAGCCGGGTCGTCACAGGGTCTCTACTTTCTAGTCGCTTTTAGACATAGTTACTCCACTCCCCAGTCGCCTTTTCCAACACAGGGTCTCCACTCCTTAGTTGAGTTTATTTTAGACATAGGGTCTCCACTCCCTAGTCGCCTTTTCCAACATAGGGTCTTCACTCCCTAGTTGAGTTTATTTTAGACATAGGATCTCCACTCTGTAGTCGCCTTTTCCAATATAGGGTCTCCACTCCTTAGTTTCTTTCATTTTAGATATAGGGTCTCCACTCCCTAGTCTATTTCTCAAGGATACACAGTCCTGAATTTATTGCTTTCAACAAAGAAATAGTTTAGAATTTTGTTACAATAACTCACGAAATTTTTCTAGTGAAGGGGAAGAAAATTTCATTCATTTGTTTGTTTTAGTGTTTGAGCAGGTTTTACCTCGAGGCACAGGGTTAGAGATGACCAAAAGAAGGAGTCTCAATCTAGAATAAAGAAAAGAAGAAAAGGAACAAAAAGAGGTGAACTCAAAGTGCAGAAGCGGATAAAAATGCGGACTGCTCAAGATATGATTGAATTCACAAGCTTTGCATGTCCCGCCTTGATCCAAAAGCTGAAGAATGAGTCAGCGGTTGCAGCTAATGAGCATCAAGATTCAGATAAGAGTCTGCGGGAACAGCCATCCAAGACTTAAGATCAAGCTTTAGCAGATTTCTAGATAGGAATCTTGTAACTCGTAGTTGATAAGATTAGCTAGTTTAGCTTTTCATCTTTTATTTTGGTGTAATAAGGAGTTCAACAAGCAGCAGCAACAGTGAAATCACAGCTTCCTGGTAGTCTCAGCTATCGAAACTTCTAGAACTACACTTTACCCGATTCCTTTACAGCCAAGGATATGTAGGCAACCTCTGAAGCAAGGTTCGGTCAGGCTTTTTCAAAAAGAAAAAAAAATGCTTCTCATGGAGTTTCAAACAGGAAAAAATTTCCCATAATTGCTCATTTTATCTTTTCTTGGAAACCCTTCGTGTCTCCGAGCAAAGAAGGGCAGCTGTGAGCATGTGATTTTTGCCTCGTACGAATTATTCCTATAGAATCCCAAAGAAATAGATTTTTTTTCTTTTGATTATTTGTCATTTTAGGAATTTTGTAGAATTTTCTTAATTATTTGTATTTTTCTGTGCATGTTTAATTTTATTTAAATCATGAAAATACAAAAATACTCTGCATTTGCATTTAGGATTTATTTTTTATTTTTAGGTTAATTAGTAAATTAGTTGTTATATAAAAATAAAAATATCACAAAAAAATAACTCACTTTGCATTTTTAACTTTTTAATTTTAAATATTATAGTTCTTCTTTTAATTTAGGAGTTAAATAATTTTTATAAATACTATGAGAAGTAATTAACTTAATTTGGTAAATTAATTTAGTTTAAGAGTTAATTTAGGATTTAAATTTATTTGAAAAGAAAAAGAAAACAATTGAAATTGAAAAGAAAAAAAAATGAGAAGGGCTGTGAGCCTGTGATTATGGGCCAATTTGTCACAACCCAAATAATTCCCCCCAAACCCGTTCATGATTCGACCCAGATTACCCCCATACCCGGTCCAAAACCATCCTGTCTTTAGGCAATTCAAACGACGTAGTATGGAGCCAATACTATGCCGTTTGGAGTTCGTTTGTTTTAAGTCAATATGGGCCCTCTGTTTCAGTTTATCCAACGGCTGTAGATACTTCCCCCAAATTTATTTAAAATTGTCCAAACAACCTAAGGACCATCTCACTTCATCTCCCTTCACTCATTGTCTATATTCAGAGACCTTTAACCCTCGCGTCGCCTTGAAATTCTTCACCATCTCCGGCCGGCGGCAGCTTCCAAATCCTCTCAAAATTTAACCACACAACCACCACTCACCCCCTAAGTCCCAATCTACCACCATATCTCCTCCAATCCTTACCAAATCAGACTAATTTTGGATCTAAAAGAAAAGCAGAAGAAAAAGACAAATCTTCTAAATCTTCGAGTTTTCAAGAGTGATTAAGGTCGAAATTGGTATTATTCGTTTGTTCTCAACGAGAACATACGATTATTGCCAATTTTTGCCCAAATCGAAAGTGCCGGAGATCCTTTCAAGCCCTGTTTGTCTGCATATTTAGGTACCATCGCTCTTTTCTCATCTTTTCCCTATTCTTTGTTCTATTTTCTGTCTTCGTCCCCTTCAGATTCCTTATTTTTTCTTTATTATTTTTCCCCTATTTTTGAATCATCGTTTTGTTTGCATGTTAAAATTGAAAGCATATTAGTTTACGTTTGTTTTGATTTTCGTGTTTGATTTGATCAATTTGTTCTTTTTATTTTGTTTTGTTTCAAAAGAATTCTAGTTTTTGCAACTCCATTGGCCTATATTTTTGTGAGTTTTATTTTGTTATTTGAATTGGACTTGGGCTCTGTCAGCATAAGCCCAAAGAGGGGAGGGTCAATATGGGTTTGCAAGCCCATGTTTTGGTTTAATTTTTGGGTCAGCTTGACCCATGTCTGGTTCATGAGAGTAAATAACAGGGGGTTAAAGGGTATTTAGGGGAATTTAGTTGAGAGAATCTTTTAAAAACTGAATGGGAAACTTCCAGGAAAGAGGGGTTTAGGTTAGTTCAGTAATTGGTTTAGAAATTCAGGGCTTAAAATGAAAGAATAAAAATTGGGAAGGGGTAATTGGTAAAACTAGAAATCATTTCTGCTGTCCTAGAAGGCTCTCTATAAGAAATCTGTTTTCCTTCATTGCCAAGGCATGATTTAGAGATTAGAACCTAAAAATTGAGAAACGACTGAGTTTTTTAGACTCCGAAAGAATACTGAAGTTTTACTGCATTTATTTGGAAATTGGCCTAGGGTCTTCTTTTAATCTTCTTACTTTGAAATATTCAAAGGATTTCTGGTTCATTTTGGATTCAAAAATGGTTTAAAAGCTGGTTTTGCTATGTTGGTGTTGCTAATATATCACTGCCGCTTCCTCCTAACCTCAGGCTATTTTCTTGTTGTTTTTGTTACTGTAACCAGGTACTCACTAGACTTCATTGACCTGTGAAATCGGAAGATCTAAAGTTGTTTGATTAAATTGAAAATCTATTATATATTTATTTATTAAATGTTGTTTCTACAACCATTCGATTCTGTAATTAACTTAAGTCTTCTTCATGTGTATGCTTGCTCATTTCTGTTGCTAGCTTTGAATTTTGTAAGCTTGGATGAGTACTTTAATTTAGCTTGTTGGTTTGTAAAGTGACTGGAGTACTGCTTAGATATGCGAACTGTTGGATTTATTTAAGAAGTCAGTATAGGAGTTGAAAATTTTGCTTTAATTGCTAAGGGATATATTGGAATTGATTGATAACTTTCGGTTGAATCCCTGACACTAATTGTATGTGCATATTTTAAAATCATGTTAAGTGTGTGATTGAAAAAAAGTAAATTTTATTATGTTTTAACAGTGAAATCAATTATGTATGAGTTGTTATAATGTTTAAATGATGTACATTTCAGAATAGTATTATGATTTAGCATCAATTTGTGATAGAAAATATGTAAAGTGACTTGGGCTGTCATGAGGCAACGTAGATGTGGGGCCTCGAATGGTTCCAGACATAGGTCCAAGTCAAAAAGCCCAGTCTCAAGCTAGGCCCTTCAGCTTGGGCGTGATTGTTTCGTTTCCCCTGCATAATTTTATTTGATGAATTACCTGAACCTCAGTTGTTGCTGTGATTATTTTGTTTCAAGCTCTTTGCAGCAGGCCTCACAGCTAGGCCATTGTTTTTAGCCCATTTATGCCTAAACACCTCTCGTTAATTCTGCTCTCAGTCTGGGCTTCACTCGAGCTTAGCTTTCTTTTGGTATTTTGCTATGTAATCTTAAAAATGGCAATTGGGCCTGCTACTAGCCTAGGCCCTTCAAATAACTGAACACTTGATTTAATTTAATGCCAGTCCTTTAATTATTAGTTTAGCTCGAACAATTTGCTTAAAATAAATTCAAACTCTCTTAATCTTCTTTAGTTAGTTAGATTTTTTTAAATTAGCTTGAGGTGTGCCATGATACCAAAACCAATTATCCATGGCCCTCGAAAGATTAGTTCAAACATCCTTTGAAAGAATAGACTTGGGGTGTGCCATTTCCATTAAATAACCTATGGCCTCATATAATTGTTACTAACTTCTTAAAATCGGGGTGTGCCATCAATTAAACTTTCCATGGCCCTTGCAAACTTTGTTAATAATTTGGACAATCGTAGTTTGCTTTAGGCACGATTTAGATTAGTATTGTGATTACGTATACGTTCGCGTAACATAATTGAAAATTTAACTCTAAAAAAAGACTCGAGGGATGCGTTCGCGCAACTTCAACCAAACTTATCAACAAAAGCGTTATTAATCATGGACACGTTCGCGTGACATAATTTTGACGCGCCAAAAGAAAAGAGTACGCGTAACTCAATTATTTAATTACGAATAATTCAAGTGATTTAAAAGCGGTAAAAAGATAAATGCACATAGGTCCTAAAAATGAGTAGTTAAACAATTTAATCCAAGTAATAATCACTAAGCGACCGTGCTAGAGCTACGGAACCCGAGAATGCCTAACACCTTTTTCCGGGTTAACAGAATTCCTTATCAAGAATTTTTGGTACGCAGACTCTTGAAAAATAAAACTTCCTCGATTTGGGATTTAAAATAAGCCGGTGACCTGGGACACCATAATTTATTCCAAGTGGCGACTCTGATAAATAAATAATTCAATTTCGAATAATGTCACTTTAATTGAAAAAACTCCCTATATATCCTTTCGGGTAGTAAAAATGAGGCGTGACACGCACTACTATAACACAATAACTACTGTTACTCCTCATTAATTCCAAATGAAGTCGGCTATTTGAATCCTCACTAGCTACATATAATTCTCCGCTTAAATTGATTCATATAGGTCTTTCTTTTTATTTTGTTATGTCATATCTTTTGCTAAATCTGTATTGATCCAAGATACCATATATCTTTGAGCCATCTTCCTTTAGGATTATCATGTACCCTTTTTAAACCTTCATGCAGATTTCGGATCTATGAACCAACATATCTGAAAGTCGATGGAAATTATCAAACCATCTAAGTGACATTCTGCATGTCTGTCACGACCCATAGCTTGGATGGTGACAATTGCACAACACCGGCTAACCATCTCCTACGTAGTTATGTGTTTGTAGGTAATTTGATTGGAAAGTTGTCTACAAACCCTAAATCCTTTTTGGGAAACTTTAGCGGTCATGTTACTAAAAAGAAGAAGTTTGGTAGGCTATGAGGTGTGATTTTGGCCACGAAAGGGGACCATCAAGAATTTTGTCCTACAACTAAAGTTTCGGTATCAAATTAATGAGAGTCCTTTCACAAACCTTCGAAGCAAGTCACCTCCTTGGCTCTTTATTTCTGCAGCTTTTGGCATGAGTTTGAAAAGGAAATAAAGTAAATATTTATTCATAAGTGAAATTGTAAAGAAATTTTATTGGAATATACTCTTTCTTATTTTGTTTAAATTGTCATATAACCGGGGCGAATTACAATGTACCAAAAGGTTCACGTGAACTCATTGTCTTCGACAAAAGTTATGTATATTATGTGTATAATTCATATAATTTGTCTAAATACAACCTTTGTGAATCCATGGTTAGATTTGTTGTGTTGGTTCACCGGTTAAGTAGCTGCAATTTTCCCCTAGGGACCAAAGATCAATCCTTATAAAGTTCATTTATTCTTTTTTTTATACTGTCAAAATAGTGGTGAACCCATCCTCCAAGAATCCCATATATCCCCATCTTTAAACATTGTTTGACAAAAATATTAATTTCCAACTTTAGGAGACAATCTTGAAAAGTAGTGCATCACTTGACAAGCACGAAAAAGACTCCTAGCAATATCGTCTGTATTCATATTTCATAGCGTCTTGGCAAAAGGACTATCTTTCATTCTTTTCTCGACAATAGCGCATGTTAATAATTTGTATTTGCAAATAATTTTGGAGTAAATAAAATAACATAAACATAAATATAAATGAAATAGAACACATTGATGTAGTGATACTTTAAACTTCAATGTTTCAGCGAACACAAAGTCGGTAGCAAATCACATTTACTGTTGCTTTCTTTAATATTCTGTTATTAAAACGAATATTTTATTTTATTTCTGTTAATATTTACTATTAACAAATAAATTTGGTCCAAAAAATTAATCAATCAATCATGACCGAAGCTGAAGCCGAGCGACGACAACCGTGCGAGGCTTGCATTCTCCTCAACTCTTTAAGAGTTTTAAGAAGAGCAATTGCTTATATACTCATTAAAACCCTCTTCCTCTTCCAACATAGAACAATGTCTCTTTGTCCGGCGGAGGAAGGGGCTTAAAATTTTACTTAAAATTTTATTTCCCTCCATTTCCCATTCATCCTTTTTAAGCCATACTAATGCTTAAAACCCCAACATCCCATACTAGTCACAAAACAAAACTAACTCTAGAAGTAAATGAGAAATTCAGATATTATTTCATAGATTAATAAATCTATATAGAAAGAAGAAAAAGAAGTAGTGACGAAGCTAGAAAATTCAGTAACACCCTTTGTCACGAGCCAAGCAAAGGTATTCAAAGTCTATTTTTTAATCAATAATAAATAATATTTTGCTTTATATATAATATAATTTTTAAGCGAATTGTGTTCGATTAACCAACATTCATACTACATAGCTTCGCCCTAAAAAAGAAGAACACTTTATTGTTTACATTTCTCTTGGGATTTGGTCTCCTCACGATAAAATGATTAGGAGTGGGTAAGTGGGCTAAGATATCTATAAAATAATTAAAGGATTTGAAGAAAACAAAACAAACCACCAAGTGAAAAATTGCAAAAACAAGAGGGAGAAAAGAAAAGAAAAGCATATATTGGAAGTAAAAGTTGAAAAGTATTAAAAATTTCCAACAGAACTAATTTAAATGGGTAAAATTTTCAAACCAAATTCTATTCAATAATAGAGAATTAAGGTAGAGCTGTTAGAGTGGTAAAGTAAAGTTCAATTGAGTTCAAAGAATAAAAGTTAGTTTAACACGTGGATGTATTTTGATTGATAAGCTATATGTCATGTTGTGGTTTAATTTATATTTTTAAATATCAATATATTTTATTTTATGTATACCTATATGATCATAGATTCATAGCAGATCAATTAGCAGATCATGAAACTCTTTGGCTTATGATATTGTCATGGATTTCCTTAACATTTTCAGTATGGAGTTCTTACTCTCTCAAATATAATGCCATCATTCTCCTTTTCTAAAAGAATTTGTCATTAAATTTGCATCATCTAAGACTAATTAAAAGGAGACAAATTAAATCATTAACATCAAATTAAAAATAGTACTAACACTTAATTGATACGAACCGCGTAAGTCCAATTTTTACGCATTAATGTCTATTAAGTTACTCACGTGTAACTAATAATTTTGTTAAGAACCAAGCAAGCAAAAATCTACATCTATATCTATCTATATCTATATTTATTATAAAAAACATGAATAAAATGTTGGATTACAAAAATAATTTTTTAATATTAAGTACAATAACTCATAATAAAAGGACATAATCGGAATTCTAGACATTAGCCTTGTAATCCTATTAGTTTTAGGACAAGTACAATAACTCATAATAAAAGGACATAATCAGAATTCTAGACATTAGCCTTGTAATCCTATTAGTTTTAGGACAAAATACTAGACGTTAGAATCCTATTCCTACATGATTACCTTTAGAAATTAGATTTTATTCTTTTTATTTTTTAAAACGATATTTTTTCAATATTCGTTACTACTAAAATTCATATATAAAGAATGAAATTTACACTACGCAATGTGAGCACACTTTGTTTATGAAAAGTCCAAGAGTCTCCTTAACAGGACTTTTCATAAATGTCCAAAATTTACCTTCTTATATTTAAATATTATTAAATAATTAAATAAGGTACATTTCAATTATTTAGAAGGTTCTTTCGTCAATTTAACTTTTAACTTTTGGGGTTCTCACTTTTATAATGGCACATGATTGTTTAAATATTTATTTATTCGAAGGAATACTAAAATTTAATTAAGGAGATAAATTTGATATATAATAATAAAACAATCATCTAAAGCATAATAACTAACAATAAAAGGACATAATCGGAATCTAGCCTTGTAATCATATTAGTTTTAGGACATAATATATACTGCACGTTAAGAATCCTACATGATTACCTTTAGAAATCCCATTAGTATAATTATATTCGGGCATAGATATAAAATACTACATATTAGCATGTAAACCTAATGCCTTTAGGAACATGTTAGATTTTTTATTAATAAAATTATTTTTGGGATATGGACATATTTTTAGCCACGTAATCTTATTACTTTTATGATCAGTACTTCTTAAAAAATTATATTACTAATTTAATTCGAAAACGCATTATATTGTCCAAATTCATTTAGAAACGGGAGAGCCTATATTATTATAAAAGTACGAATATAATATTGATAGACCAAAATTGCGCTAAAATATTAAACAAAAGAACTCATAGGGAAAGGACATAGTTGTAATAACTTACTTTTTTGGATTATAATAACTTCTATGTTAATATTTAAAATATTTAAGATTTTAAGATTAATACAATCTTGTCTATTGAATTCTTATTAAAAATATGTATGAAAGTTTAATAAGATCAGTTTCATAAGAATCCTCTATATTAGTAATACATTACCAGTCTATAAAATTAAATACAAAAAAAATTAAAATAAATGCTAAACGGACTGTATAAAGTATTAAAATTGAGAGAAAAATTCATATGGTAATATATTATTATATTATATTTGTACTACTTTCCTATCAAATAATATTTTTTTATTATTACTTTTTTTCGTAATATAGAAAAATATACACAGTTATTAAAGAACAACTAAGAAATTTTTTACAAAATAAATATGTGAGAGAAGGAAAAAAAAAGGTTGGTAAGAGACAATACCACTAATGATTTTGAAATATAAAGATCAAAAAGTGAAATGTCAGATCGATCTTTTTATTCTTAATAAAATTTATGGTAGATAAAATTATAATTACAGTTAAATATTCAAACATCAGATGAAATAATATTAAGAATCTAAATTAACAGAAAATAAATTATATATAATGTTAATACCAATTATTCAAATCTTTCAATTAATTATTTGGCAAGAGAATCCAATTAAATTATTTTTTAAATTCATCATATGAGTAAAATTATTTTTCAAGTAAAAAAAAATACTTAGGGTACATAAATTTATTCCATAAAAAGAGTATTCGAGATTAGAAAAACAGATCACAAAGTAAAAAATATTAGTATAATATTAAGAATGCCATACAACCATTTGAATAAGCACAATCAAAGCTAAATCCTGAACAGAAATAAGCTTTCAAGACTATATTATAAAAATTCGACTCTGGTATAGCGAGATTATCCTTTATAGATGCCTCC
>MU748044.1:58767-81486 GCA_026770625.1 Nicotiana glauca | reverse complement strand
GTATTTGATGAAGCGTATTTGGCTAAGCGTCAAACGATCGAAACAATGCCCAGAGTTTTAGAGATATATTGAATATCGATGAACCATTTGGTGAAAAAGTAATAGTTTGGGAGATAATTTCTGTCAAGTACGATCAGTAGTTTCAAAATTGACCAAAGCAGAAATTGTAAAATCTAGCTTGCCAGAATTATACGTATGATCTCAAACGAAAAATATTCAAATGACAAGAAATATAAAAGTAAGAACATATCCAACATTTAGTGACTTCTTGTTTCGTGTCAGAAACGAAGAAGGGCATCCAATAAAAGATGATTTGGTTCTTCTAGAACACTTGGTTATCAACCCCAATGGTAATAGTAGTGCATTTAATAAGGAAAATATTTTCATCACTAGATTAAAAATGCAATTTATGAGGATTACATAATAGAAATTAAAGAGCTATCTTAGCTAACAGAAATGAATTTATTGATCAACTAAATAAATGGTTGATTGCTAAGTTTTATGCTAAAAATAAAATATTTTTTGGTTTTGACTCATCAAAAGATGATACCAACAATTACTGCCAAGAAAAATACTTAAATACTTCAATACAAAATGACCTTATACCGTACATATTTATTGTCAAGTTCATTATTTCTTACGTATGTTAGTATGACCACATATATAATAGACTAAGTTGAAATTGATCTTTTATTGCATATAGGTTGATTTTGAAAAAGAAAAAAAAATATGCCCCTCATGCCTGAAAACTTAGATCCCCTGAATAGCTTATGTACGTACGGTATATAGAAGTTTTGACAATAACGTCATATATGTAGAACTTATGATACTGGTCAATTGCTTCTAAGTATGTGTTTATCCCTGAATTCAACTTTCGTCTTCCGAAACTAAAGAATATCCTTCTAAATTTGTGTGAAAATAATTTTCAGTATGTTTATGTTTTGTAGTTATAATAAATAAACCACAAGGATAAACATCCTAAATATTGGGCTATATTTACCATAATATATTTTCTTATGTGAATAACTATATGTTGCACTTTCAAAAGAGATATCAATGTCGACAACAAGAGTTTTTGGTTATGGCAGAATAACCAAAGTATTATAAGGAAACATATACAAAAAACACTGTCTATAAAGAAGTGTTCGGTAAGATACCATTACATTCGATACCTTTAAACTACAATACATAATTATCTACTTAACATGACTAAAATTGATCATTTATGTAAGTTTTGATGACGTCCGTTCATTTTGAATTCACGTATTATGCTAATGTACTAATATTTTTCGGTATTTAGATGATTGTTATAGTAATATATATAAAAAATTTCTCATTAATTAAATTTTATTATTCCTTCATCTAAATAAGTATTTAAACCATTATGTGTCATTATTAACGTGCAACGCACGTTTATAGATACTAGTAAAATAAAATGCAGTGCTTGGGTCATCTAAGAGGTAAAGCCTCCTAAATTCCGATCCATCTTAACTTACATGGTGAAATTAAAAAATAGCCAGATTTACAACTGGTCATTCAAAAATAGTCCAGTTTCAAAAGTAATCAAAATTTAGCTATTTTTCATGTAAAGATAAATCTGAGCGAAAACACTGTTCAAAACACGGAAAATACGCCAGTATATTATGCTGGAGTTCCAACATAAGTATACTTGAACTCCAACATATTATACTGGAGTTCCAAGATAAGTATGCTGGAACTCCAACATAATATGATGGAGTTCCAGCATAAGTACACTAGAACTCCAGCATAATATACTGGAGTTCCAGCAAGTATACCAATCCAGTATAATATACTGGAGTTTGGAGCACCGGTGCTCCAGTCTCCAGTATATTATACTCGACCTAACAAAGTATACCGGTCCAGCATAATATGCTGGAGTTCATACACAGGTGCACCGAACTCTAGTATATTATGCTGGATCGTTCTCTGTTGCAGTAAAATAATGGCTATTTTTCATTAACTCGGTAAACGCTGATTATTTTTGAATGACCAGTCCGAAAACTGGCTATACCGTGCTATTTTTACTAACTTACATTATTGAGCTAAAGGAATTCCCTAGGCCTTCAAGTTTTAGATCGCTTTATGATAGTTAGGGGTGTCAATTTGAACCTATATCATTTAATCCGCCTAACCCGCTTGATATTAGGCTGATCATTGACCCATCCATTTATTAAACTCAGTCTATTTTGACCTAGACTATTTAAAATTGGGCTGATTTTTAGCCTAAATTGATCCAAGAGTAACTTTGCTAAAATATCTTTAGAAAATAATTCTTTTTTGTTTGATATGTTAGAAAAGAAAAAAAGTTTTAATAATTAAACAATTCATAAAAAATAACACACATTAATTAAAGCTTGATAAGAATTGGGGAGGGGAGTAGGGAGAGGGAGGGGGAAGGGATGACAATAACTCATATTTAGCTCATATGATCTTTTGACACTGTCCATCTCAGCCCAAGTATTTGGATGGGTCATTGGTCCGCCTATTTACTAACTCAAACATTATGACCCGTCCAAAATCAGTCTAACCCTTCCATTTGACACCGGCCCCTAATGATAGTATTTTTCTTCCTCTCTGACTTTACAATATTTTCTAGTAAAAGCTAATGATTAATTGTCTATATCGAATCTCAACTAAGGGCCGACTCTATTATTTAAAATTGTCGAATCTAATCTACCTTCTATGACCTAATTTTTGGTATTTGAATCAGTTATGTTGATAGGTGAACTTGACTTTACTTTGACGCGTTGACCTTTCCCGGTCTTATATCTTAATTAATCGAAAGAGTCAGCAGTTACAGGAAATAAGCTATAATCCAGCTTGATTTTTCCTTTGCTTACACGTTCTACACTTCTACAGTTTACTACCAATTAATTTTTCTTTTGTCGTTGGCTCTCTCTTGCTCATGTAATTTCTTCGTCATCTCAGCTTTCTTTTGGCTGTCTAATCTTATAATCCCATTCGATACTATGTGTAGCTTAAACAAAGACGGTACAAGTTAAATGCACGCTGCTACCTACTTCAAAACTTATAAAAATAATCTTTAACATGTATATGAGAAATCTATACTAAACTTGAATTTGGAGTACTGAAGTATCTCCGACTCTGCTTCATAAATAACTTATTTTGAATGATAAAATTACTGAATCGTATCAATCGATCATACAAGAGGGGTTGCTCCGATTGTAAGCAACCTCCACTATCAACAAAGAGGTTGTGAGTTCGAGTCTCCTCAAGAACAAGGTGGGAAGTTCTTGGAGGGAAGGATATACTGGGTTGTTGTTGTTGTATCAATCGATCAAACTTTAATCTTGTTTGACTCGAAAGTTAATGAATACTTTGCAAGCAAATACAATCAAAAAATAGATCAAAGGTAAATCGTAATCAAATATAATAAGACCTAGAAAATGTGTATAATATCTTTTATCACTTTTGATATATTGAGTGATCTAGAGAGTAAAAAGGTAGAGAGAGAGAAATATATAGAGAGAGAGCTTGTATTAGAAAAAAGATCTGCCTTTTACAATATTGGGATCCTCCTTTATATAACAGGAGGATCTCCTCAAAATAATAAAATAATATAAAAATAGGTCGCGCGTCCTCGAGGGGACGACGAGACTCATGAATGCGCTTTCGTTCTGATGTTCTGGGGGCGTACCCCTGCTATGATCATTGTGTAGTCCTGGGTCGTTGCCACAGCAAAGGGCAGAATTTGACCCTATACAGTTAGTCCCTCCGTTCGTTGATGACGTAGCGAAGTGCGTCGCCGATGGACGGATTCATGAACCACATACTGGGAAAATTTTGGCCAGGTTCGGAGATGACGACTTAAAGGGGAGACCATTTGAATCTGTTGGTATATTGGCGCGCAAACCCTTTTCTGAAATGATGTCACCGTATACAGGCGTCATCATTACGCGTGTTCCCGAGAAAATGCAAAAGGTGTTCTGATGCTTAGTTTTCCGGGCCTGTTAGGGTTTTGTCTCTTCGATTTCAACGCTATCCAACCCTATAAATAGGGAAGGGGTTCGATTTTACCCTAACTTTAGATCATTTGTGAAAATTTTTCCGACTATTTCAAGAAAGTGCTTCCTCTTCGCAAGAAACCACAACTTCTGTGAAAATACATTTGTGGTTGTGTAATACATCGTTCCTTACTCGAAAATCATGACGAAATCTAAACGCGGTAACACTTCAGGAGATCGCAGTAATAAATCAACTGACGCACCGCCTCCATCCGGCGGTAAGAAAGGGGAGAAGGGGAAGGATCTCACCCCTTCCACCGTAGATAATGTACTCCCAAAACAACTCCTTGCCAGGAGGGATTTTCAAAGAGATTCTCCCGAACAGCCTTGGGAGAAGTCTGAATTAAAACAAGCCGATTTGGACCTTCTTCGTACTTCATATGGTATATCCGCTCATATAGAGATGTTTCTAGCGGGGGAGGACTACGCGAATACCCATAGGCCGGGGTACTGTACATTCTACGAATACCCGTTCCTGATAAGCTATGGGCTCCCCTTTCTTCCCTTGGCGTAAGAACTCTGTCGTTTCTATAATATATGCCCTACCCAACTTACTCCATATACCTTAGCGGTTCCGATTACACTATCCTTATAATTTTTCTGTGATTTTGCAGCTATAGCTCACATTCCTCTGTTCATAACCGATATAAGGTAGTGGGTATCTGATCTGCTACCTTTAGCGGAGGGGGCCCGTAAGTGGGCGGAGTTCATTGAACGTTACGGCCCTGCGAGCCCTTCAGGTATTTTTCTCAATTTTAGTTAATCGTTTTCGTTATCCTCGTCAGCTAAATCACTATTGTTGACAGGCCGAAGTGCTCCAAAGAGGAGGGCGACAACACCCACCTCCTCCCAAGCAGATGCCGATCCAGCTGCGCAGGAAATACTTTACGCATCTGTTAGGGAGGGGGTGCCTGTAGCCTCTTTGCAGGCGGCAGCGCCTGCGGAAATAGCCGCAAGTGAGGAGAGGCCATTGACGTCGTCTCCGCACCCTGCGGTCGAGCCTTCTTAGGGAGAAGAGCCCAAGGAGAGGAAAAGAAGGAGGCTCGTGATGGGCAAGGTGGTGGCGACGGGAGACGAAGAGAGGAATGTGCCTCGCCAGCCGACTAGGCCCGTCCTTATGGCCGACGCCATCCGTTCTGGGAGGCCGACCACCCAGATACATGGTAATGCAGGTACTAGCATGACTCGCATTGCCGAGGGCATTTCATCGCCCCTTTTTGGTTGTGCAACTGGGGGGGCAGCTGCTGAGGTCGCCCGTGGGAACACGGGTGAGACGGCAGAAGGCCCTGCGCCGGTGGAGATGACGGCAGGTGGATCTGGCCATCGTATTGTGATTCCAGAGGCTTACAACTTGCTGCAGCACAGCGAGCGGGCCGCATTAGAGGTGGCCCTACTTTGTGCGGCCCCTGAGCGCAAGATGCTGAGTGTTGTCAGCGATGTAGAGCTATCTTAGAGGGTTGCGGGTATGGCATTGCAGGTAACTTCTCCGTTCTTCCGCATGTTATGTAGTTAATTCTAATGTGTACTGACTTGTGTGTATGTACATGTATTTTTCTCTTTTTTTTTAGACCCTGGTTCTGGAAGTAGAGAGGAGGTGCCGTAAGAAGAAGAAAGCGACCGTTTTTGATAAGATAGTCAAGAAATATAAACGGTGTCGCTCCAAACATCAAGCGGCGGCGGATCTTTTCCAGCAGGATCCGCAATTCCAGATTTTTCGGGAAGGCCTCAAACAGAGGGAGGCTCAATTAAACCGCAAGGCGGCGGAGCTGGAAAAAGCGGATGAAGAGTTGATGAGGGCGGTGACTCGTAATAGCGAGCTGGAATCGCTCCTCAAGCTGAGGGAGGAAGAGTTGGAGCTTAGCCGTAGAGTGGCAGCGGAGGTAGCTGACCTCCATGGTAGGTTGGCGGCTTTGACAGCCGAGCTTGCAACTAAGGCGGCTGAGATTGATGTCCTTAAATGTGCTGCCCTGCCACGGTTCAGAGACGAGTCCCAAGACGCACACAAGATGTGGATATACGCAAAAGCTAAGTTGGACGTGTAATAAAAGACTTCTTGTCGCAGAACATGCCTCTGAGGAGGAGGTCCAAGAGAATTTGCGTGAGGGTCGTGCCGCTCGTGCGGCCTGTGGATACAGCTCCAACTCCCTCGACCGAGAAGGTTATACCTCTGAGGACGTCAATCGTCTTGAGTCCAGCTCGTGGTTTAATGAGGCTTACCATGATAACCAAGAAGGGGGGCGAGCGGATGGCGAGGACAAACCTGGCGAGGCCCCTTAGGACTTGTATAGATTTTGTATTTTTTTTCTTCTTCTCTTTTTTTGGAATATAATGGGAGTCCTTCGTGGGACTAAGTGTATATAATTTTTGTAATAGTAAAAAAGTTACACTTGTATTGCTTATCCTTTCGTATTGTTCTTTGCCTATAGACTGTTTGTCATTATCGGATAGGATCGACTATCCTTAATGATGGCCTTTGGCCCATAGGATGTAACTTCAACTGTCGTTGAAGTGTTCATCCGTTGTCGTCGAGTGGCGTCGACAATTATTGGCGATGGCCTTTGGCCCAAAAGGTTGTAACTTCAAATGTCATTGAAGTGTTTATCCGTCATCGTCAAATGGCGTCGACAATTATTGGCGATGGCCTTTGGCCCAGACGGATGTAACTTCGACTGTCATTGAAGTTTTTATACGTCGTCGTCGAACGGGGTCGACAATTATTGGCGATGGCCTTTGGCCCAAAAGGATGTAACTTCAACTGTCGTTGAAGTGTTTATCCGTCTTCGTCGAACGGGGTCGACAATTATTGGTGATGGCCTTTGGCCCAAAAGGATGTAACTTTAACTGTAGTTGAAGTGTTTATCTGTCGTTGTCGAACGGGGTCAACAATTATTAGCCATGGCCATGGCCGCCTGCATAATGGAGAAAGTGGCCTTAGCCGCTTACATAATGGAGGAGGTGGCCTTAGCCGCTTACATAATGGAGGAGGTGGCCGTAGCCGCTTACATAATTGAGAAAGTGGCCGTAGCCGCTTACATAATGGAGAAGGTGGCGCCAACCGCTTACATAATGGAGAAGGTGGACGTAGCCGCTTACATAATGGAGAAGGTGGCCGTAGTCGCTTACATAATGGAGAAGGTGGCCGTAGCCGCTTACATAATGGAGAAGGTGGTCGTAGCTGCTTACATAATGGAGAAGGTGGCCGCAGCTGCTTACATAATGGAGAAGGTGGCCATAGCCGCTTACATAATTGAGAAGGTAGTCGTAGCCACTTACATAATAGAGAAGGTGCTGTAGCTGCTTACATAATGGAGAAGCAGCTAGGCTAGTCCCTTTATTATATCAGACTGGAGAGATGTGTCGACTGGCCAGTATGATAAACCTATTTTCATGCGCCCCAGGGTGTCTCCTTCGCCGCCTCGTTAAAAACCTCCCTGAGAAAACCCAATTGGGACAAAACTCGGGTAAGGAAAAAAGATTACGACTCGGGAGATGCCCTTCAAAAGTGGAAGTATTTTAGGTGGGCAATGTTCCAGTTGTTCTGGAGTATTTTGCCTTCCATTGTTTCCAACTGGAATGCTTCTTTGCCTGCATCTGCTATGATTTTATATGGCCCGCTCCAATTGGTGCCCAGTTTCCCTTCGCTCGGGTCCTTTGATGCCAAAGTTTTGGCTTTAAGGACGTAATCTCCTATTTTGAGTGGTCGTATTTTGGCCTTTTTGTTGTAATACCTTTCGACCTGTTGCTTTTGAGCCGTCATTCTTATGTGGGTCATATCCCTTCGTTCTTCGGCTTTGTCAAGGTCTTGAAGCCTACCCATGTCATTGTCTGGTCCGCTGATGTGTGAGTATCTTAGGCTCGGTTCTTCGATTTCGATTGGTATGACCGTATCGGTTTCGTAGACCAGTGAATATAGTGTTTCTCCTGTGCTGGATTTGGGTGTTGTTCGGTACGCCCAGAGTACCTCTGGTAGTAATTCGGGCCAGATCCCTTTAGCTTCTTCGAGTTTCTTCTTCAGAATGTTCAGTATTGTTTTGTTGGATGCTTTATCTTGGCCGTTGGCGGCGGGATGATATGGAGTGGAGAGTATCCGTTTGATACGCCATTTGTCATTTGCTAATAAATTGTGGGCCGTTGTCGCAACTAATTTCTTTAGGGATGCTGAAGTGGCGTATGATGTTTTTCCATATGAAAGTGATGACTTCTTGTTCGCATATTTGGGTGTATGCTCTTGCTTCTACCCACTTGGAGAAGTAGTTAGTCAAAACTAACAGAAATCGTAACTTTCCTCGCCCTGCTGGCTGGGGGCCGATTATGTCCATTCCCCATTTGATGAAGGGACAAGGTGATGTTACCGAGTGAAGGGGCTCTACCGGTTGATGTATCATGGGGGCATACTTTTGGCACTATTCGCATCTGCGAGCATACTCTGCTGCCTCCTTTTTCATTGTGGGCCAGTAATACCCAGTGCGGATAATACAACGGACAAGAGCGCGATTACCGGTGTGTGCGCCGCAGTGACCTTCGTGTACCTCTTCGAGTACTTGCCTTGTCTGGTGTAGCCCTAAGCACTTAGCGAGGGGTCCGCCAAACGTTCTTTTGTACATGTCATGGTTAATCAGGCAGTATCGGGCGACCTGTACGTGGAGCTTTTTGGCTGCCTTTTTGTCGAGTGGGAGTGTCCCATCCTGCAGATAGGAGATAAACTGGTTGCGCCAGTCCCAAGTCAGATTTAAAGAGAGTACCTCAGTGTGATCTATGGCTGAATATAGTAGGGTGACTATGTTCCTCTTGTTGATGTTCTTGGTGGCTGCGGCCAACTTGGCCAGGCCGTCTGCTTTGACATTCTGCGCCCTTGGGATTTGTTCCAGGCGGCATTCGTCGAATTCGGGCATCAACTTGTTGATTTCTAACTGATATTTCTGCAGCTTCCGTTCCTTGATCTGGTAAGTCCCGGTGACCTGGTTTACCACGAGTTGAGAATCGCAATGGAGAATGAGTCGTCGAGCCTTGTATTTGATGGCTAACTTCATACCTGCAATCACAGCCTCATACTCGACCTTATTGTTAGTCATCTCGGGCATCGTATGGAATGGCGAATTATTTCACCCGAGGGGACCTCGAGTACGAGTCCCAGTCCCGATCCTAAGGCGTTAGAAGCGCCATCAGTGTAGAGGGTCTAGAGGTTGGCACCAGGTGCGGCGCGAATGGCCTCTAGTTCCGCTTCCGGCAAAATCTCTGTACTAAAGTCAGCGACAAAATCCTCAAGTACCTGCGACTTGATGGCATTTCTTGGGTAGTAGGATATGTCGTGCTCACTGAGCTCTATGGCCCATCTGGCGAGTCTTCCCGACAGTTCGGGTTTGTGTAGGATGCTCCTCAAGGGGAAAGTCGTTACAACTTTTATGGGGTGGCACTGCAAAATAAGGTCTAAGCTTTCGTGAAGCTACGACCAGTGCTAGGGTGAGCTTCTCGAGGTGTGGATACCGTGTTTCGGCATCTACTAGGGTTTTGCTGATATAGTAAATAGGAGATTACGTACCTTTATTTTTGCGGACCAGGACTGCGCTGACAGCGACTTCGGACATCGCCAGATATACTAGCAAGAGTTCGCCAGGGTTCGCCTTGACTAGCAGTGGTGGTGAAGACAGGTATTCTTTCAATTTTTTCAAAGCCTCGGCGCATTCCTCATTCCATTGTAGCCCGCGATCTTTTCTCAATAAGTTAAAAAATTTATGGCACCTGTTGGAGGATCGCGAGATGAACCTTGATAGGGCGGCTATTCGCCCTGTCAGCTTTTGTACCTGTTTTTTGCTGTTCAAAGTCTCAGGTATTGCGTCTATTGCCTTTATCTGGTCCGGGTTGACTTCGATACCTCGTTGTGATACGAGGAACCCCAAGAACTTCCCTGATGCTACGCTGAAGGCGCACTTTTATGGGTTTAATTTCATCCCATACCGCCGCAGTATCTCAAAAGCTTCTTTCAGATGATCGAGGTGGTCTTCTTTGTTCGCCGATTTTACCAGCATATCGTCGATGTAGACCTCCATGGTCTTGCCAAGTTGTTCCTTGAACATTCTGGTGACCAGTATCTGGTATGTTGCCCCTACTCTTTTGAGTCCGAATGGCATCACTTTGTAGCAGTATGTCCCCTGGTGGGTGATGAATGTTGTTTTCTCTTGGTCCTCTTCGGCCATCATGATTTGGTTGTAGCCGGAGTAGGCCTCTAAAAAGCTTAGCAGCTCATGTCCCGCTGTGGCGTCGATCAACTGGTCGATGTGGGGTAATGGGAATGAGTCTTTTGGGCACGCTTTGTTGAGGTTTGTGAAATCGATGAACATCCTCCATTTCCCATTTTTCTTCTTGACCATCACGACGTTGGCGACCCATTGGGGGTAATTCAATTCCCTTATGTACCCGTTGGTCAGTAGCTTATCTACCTCTTCGCTGACGGCCTCGTTGATTACGGCGTTGAACTTCTTTCTGACTTGCCGTAGGGGTGGATATAGTGGGTCGACGTTCAGTTTGTGGGTGGCGATGTCTCTTGGTATTCCCGGCATATCTGAATGAGAAAAAGCAAAAAGATCCGCGTGGTTAGTAAGGAATTCATGGTACTTACATGGATCGCAGAGGCTGTGTCCGATGTAGGCTTTCTTCGTATGGTCGGTGTTGTCCAGTTGTACTGGGTCGAGATCCTCGACCGTTGCATTGCAGGCTTCTACGATATCCGGATCTTTTATGGCGTCCATTTTCGGGTTGACCTTAGTCCCCAACACGGCTGACTGCTATGCCTCCGCACTTGCACCTTTCAACTATTTGGTATGTGAGTAGTCTTGAGCAATTCGGTAGCACTCTTATGTTGTGCGCGGCTCGCCCTGAATGCTAAACACTCCCCAAGGGGTGGGGAACTTGATCACTTGGTAGAATCTTGAGGGGACTGCTCGCACGGCGTGTATCCATGGTCGTCCTATGATGGCATTGTAGGCTGTTTCCTGGTTCATGACATGGAAAGTGGTTTCCAGCGTAACTCCCCCTGCTAAAATCGGCAATGATACCTCCCCGGAGGTTCGTTCCACTGCATTTTTAAAACCAATTAGTGTTATGCACCGTGTTATTATCTTATCTTCGAGCCTCATTTGAGCGAGAACTCTTGGATGGATAATACAAGCGCCGCTACCGTCATCAACCATGATCCTCTTAATGTTAGTGTTAGCAATACGTAAAGTTATGACTAAAGCATCATAATAAGGAAAAGACAAACCGTCGGCATCAGACTTATCGAAGGTGATACTTTCTTCGAAGTCGTCATATCGTTCGTGGGCGATTGTTCGCTTTAATTTGTGCGAGGTGGTGAATTTTACGTGATTGATTGCCGAATTGTCGCCTCCTCCGACGATCATATTGATGATTCGCGTT
The DNA here is from genome assembly GCA_026770625.1 of Nicotiana glauca. Classification (NCBI taxonomy): domain Eukaryota; kingdom Viridiplantae; phylum Streptophyta; class Magnoliopsida; order Solanales; family Solanaceae; genus Nicotiana; species Nicotiana glauca. Next base: position 70,027 of record MU748044.1, on the reverse strand, counting down.
GGCAAAGGTGGCTTTGGCAGCCCTTGAGGCTGTTCCCGCTCTCGTGCGAAATTTATCTTTCCTCTATTTCGCTGAGGAGCTCCCTCAAGTATCCTTGGTTCAGCATTCTCACTACCTCCTGCCGTAGCCCTATGCAGTCTTCGGTTTTGTGTCCTCGTTCCTGGTGGAACTCGCACAGGACATTTGATTTCCTTGTGGCGGGTTCTGATTTCATTTTCTGCAGCCATTGTACTTTGGTACCCAGCTTCTCTGGTGCGTACACTATTTCTAGGGGAGACACACAAAAGTTATGGGCAGATAACAAAGGGGCATACCTCTTTCATTAAGGAGTGGGGCGAAATGTCGCTGCAGTGCTTCTATGTGTCTGGGTGGTGGTGTATGTGAGGATCTGGTGTAAGGCTAATGCCTTTCTTTGTTGAAACGTGAGGATTGTTCCCGCCGGCCCTCGCTGCGCCGATCCCTTCTTGCTTCTGACTATATCATCGTAAGCCACTGGGTTGGTCCGTTGAGATCATCCTCATCCGCTTGTACCTCGGCGCAGTAGGCGTTGTGAATTTCCTCCCATGTGGTGGGGGGATACTTCATGAGTCGGCTCAGTAGCTTTTTTGGTTACTCTCGAACCATCTCTGCTCAGCCCGTTTTGGAAGGTTGCTACCGTCATGCCTTCTGATACATTCGGTAGGTTCATCCTTACTCTGTTGAATCTGGCCAGGAAGTCCCTGAGTCCCTCACCTGCGGTTTGCCGGACGGCGAAGATATCGTTGACCCTGGGCTCTGCTTTCTTTGCTCCTGCATGGGCGGTGGCGAATTTATCTGCCATTTCTTCGAATGTCGATATCGTTCTGGCTGGCAGCTGCGAGTACCAAGTTAACGCCCCTCCCGTTAACGTTTCCCCGAACTTTTTCAGCAGTACGGATGGTACTTGTTCCTTTGACAGATCATTACCTTTCACAACGGTCACATAGTGGACTAGGTGGTCTTCGGGGTCTGTCGTCCCGTCATATATCCTTGATTAAGGCGGCATTTTGAAGGTTTTTGGGATCGGATGAGGTGCATCTTCTTCGCTGTAGGGTTGTTCGATGAATTTTCCCACGTCGCGCTTCGGTAGTAATTTAGGAGCGCCGAAAATTTTGTCCACCTTTTTTGATGCTCTTTCATTTGATCCCGAAGAGCCTTATTTTCACTTTCCATTTCTTCCATTTTCTTTAGGATGGCTGCAAGTGTGCCATCGCTGGTCTGGTCATTGAAGTGGTTGTTGTCTGTTCGTACAGTATCGTGTTCACTAGTGGTAGCGATATCAGTCGTCAATGGGTTCTTAGCGTTGTTTTGGGGAGATTTCTCAAGTAAGCTGCCTAGGGTGTTCATCAGCCACTCTTCCAGTAGTTTCTTGACCACTGGGGGTGGAGTTTCTTTGATCACGGACGTGGAAGCTCCTTTTTCGTGCAAGATCGTCAGATCTTCAGATGGAGAGGGTGAGATTTCTCCTTCTTGAATGTTGCCAGGTGTTGTGCTCAAGATATTTTCTCTACCGGCTTCGTTGAGGGGGCCAATGAGGTTGGCTGTGACACCGGTTATTGCTTTCAATCTTGCGTCATTTTCTGCCATTTTTGATATTGATAGGATGTGAAGGAAGGTGGTTTGTTCTTGAGATTCTAGGTGCAGACTATGATTTCGATTGCCGAAATCCCCATAGACGGCGCCAAATTATTTGATTCGAAAGTTAATGAATACTTTGCAAGCAAATACAATCAAAAAATAGATCAAAGGTAAATCGTAATCAAATATAATAAGACCTAGAAAATGTGTATAATATCTTTTATCACTTTTGATGTATTGAGTATTCTAGAGAGTAAAAAGGTAGAGAGAGAGAACTAGAGAGAGAGAGAGAGAGACAGCTTGTATTAGAAAAAAGATCTGCCTTTTACAACATTGAGATCCTCCTTTATATAAAAGGAGGACCTCCTCGAAATAATAAAATAATATAGAAATAGGTCGCGCGTCCTCGAGGGGACGACGAGACTCATGAACGCACTTTCGTTCCGACATTCTGGGAGCGTACCCCTGCTACGATCATTGTGTAGTCCTGGGTCGTTGCCACAGCAAGGGGCAGAATTTGACCCTATACAAATCTTAAACCATGATTAGGAGTGGCAAATGGGAAGGTTGGATCAAATATGAGCGGATTAAAAACGAGTAATTGCAAAATAGCTAAATATTCGACCCGGTCTATATTTAATACGGATAGAAAACAAGTTAAGTGGCAGATAATACGTGTATTCATATTATTTATGGCCTGTTGAATATATTCACGGAGAATTCTTAGTCTTCCAAATTTGAGGAATCTCCAATTTGAATTTTTGAAAATGTAAAAGTTAAACTTATTCGTTATCCATTAATTATCCTTTTATTAAGTGGATACTATGGATCTTATTCATATTTGATCCATTGTTAAAAAGTTCATTATCCTACTCATTTTTCAGGTAATATGAATGAATAGTTGTTTTTTATCCACTTTACCACCGCTAACCATGATTATAGGATTTGTATTTGTAAGTCTAAATTAGGACTCATTTCGTTTATCTCATTGTACTATGCAATAAGCATATCAACAAAATTTAATGCCAAAAAAGGTTTATCATAATTTGATTGTTTGTAGATAGTCAACTTACTACTTAACAAAAAAGAACATACTATAACTATTCTCCCTTATGCATGCAAGCTCATATACGTGTACAATTCAAAGTTACTGAAAATATTATAAAACAATTAACGATTTTACGCAAATACGAGAAGACCTTACAAATATGAAGTATCACATGTATGGTAAATTATTTATTCTTGTGTCTGTCTGGACAAAAGGAAAATTACTAAAATTGAAGAGGAATGGGTTGGAGTTCGACGTTGTAGTCTTGTTCTCCACACGTTAAGCCGATTTTCCCACACCACACATTTTACCTACTTAACAATCAAAACAATCCCTTCTCCCTAAAGAACAATCTTTATACTCAAATCATATAATTGGCTGTTCGTTTGCCTATCTTAACTACCTTTCCTTTTACAAAACATCTACCTTCCTCAAATATTTTTTTAAATTTAAATTAAAAATTATAAATAATTATTCAAGACGGAACTCACTAACCCCACTAATTCGGATCGACGCCATAGAAAATTCCATTCTCAAAGATCAAATCCAAAACCTCTTATTAAGGTACGTAGATGAACCTTTAGCATTCCACATACATTCATCAAATTTAATTTCATTCATGTATCTAACACTGCTGCCAATAATAGCCCTTTTTGTGTACGTGGCCACCATCCTAACCCCAATTCCTACCTCACCTCTAAGACCAAAAGCTTAAAAAAAGAAGGAAATGAAAAGAGTTCTCTCTGTTTGTGTAGAAACAATGTATGACTAAAAATGTTAAAACACATAATATGACGCTCGTGATGCATTCATTGTTTTGACACTTTGTGTCACTATCTTTCGGTACTAATTCTTTGGTACTAAAAAGAATCTGAGTTAATTTAAAGTACGACGAAGAGCTAAACATCTTAGTTATAGTGTAAATTTAAATGTTGACTATTTAATTTATTCTAAAATAATTTATATGTATCTCCAAAAGTATTAAAATGTATTGTATGTTGTTACACATAAATATTTTATACTTTTAAAAATCGTAAAAAGAAATATATTTGATTTCTCAAGTATCAACGTTTTACCCTATGTTCTTGATTTAGTGTTACGTGTCAAACTTCTGTCCAAAGCTTCAATTTCTTCATATGGTTAGAAGTTACAGAAATCTTACGTAAGAATGATCAACACCGTTCAGTTGATTCCATAGATTGACAAGCAATCTTAGACCTTTGATCTTGAGAAGTAGGTAGCTAACTATTTGTGTAGAAGGTTTGCTAAGAGAAGAGTTGAAAAGGAAAATAAAAGGGATGGCACGTGCTCTTACTTGTTGACGCACGTGATCTCTATCTACCATTCTCCTTTTGAACTTCTCATATAAATAAGTTAACAAACCCCATGCAAACCATACACACTTATCACGTACTACTATCATTAAGCTTATCACCAGTCATTTGAAAACCCTAGTAAATCCACCATTTTTTCAGGCGAAAATGGTGACCATCGAGGAGTTTCGTAGGGCACAACGTGCCGAGGGTCCGGCCACGGTCATGGCCATCGGAACAGCCACACCTTCCAACTGTGTTGATCAAAGCACTTACCCTGATTATTATTTTCGTATTACTAATAGCGAGCATAAGGTTGAGCTTAAGGAGAAATTTAAGCGCATGTGTAAGATAAAGTTCTCTTACCTTTCATTATTCCTTCAATTTATGTTGAGTTTTTCCTACTTAATTGAAATTTGACAATTCTCTATTTTTTTTTTTTCATTTCTTTCATCAGTATTACTTACTTTTTATGTTGGAGTTGTAGACTAATTGTTTCAACTCAATCCTAAATTGAATTTTGATAACTAGAGGTGGTTTTAGATCATGTTCAGGAAATATTATAAACTCAACTTTTTGTTCTCTATTTCGGATTTGTTACTAGGTTACTTAAATATAGCATCCCATGTGAGATGCTTTCTAGGATATTTGGCTAAATTCTACTATGTTACTTTTCCTTAATAAGTTGAGATACAACACATACATGTTTAACATTGAGCTTAAATAGACAATTTTAAATATAATTTGTCCAAATGGTTTGGAATTTCGGATATATTTTATGCCTAGTTTCTTATCTATTTCCTTTTTCCCCTCCAACCATAGAGAAACTAACAAGTTCATGATTCTCGAAACTTTATGGCATTGCATACATCAAATTAATGGTGTCTGGTAAAAAAATATAAGTTCTTTTTCTCCTTTTATTTTTTCTTTATTGTTGTTGTTGAGTTTTATATGCTATGCATTCCTTGATAAAAAAGACAAGGTCATGATAATTTGGCGTAGATTTTGATTTTCTATAGGATTAGTTACCTTAATTAAGGGATGTATATCCAACTTTGTACTTGAGCTAGAATTAATTTCAGTCAAAAAAGGAGAAATATGTTCGCTTGAAATCTGGAATAACCACAAAGTATTCAGTATGAGCACTTTAAAGCGCCTACAAGACTAACTTTTCTGTCTCCTTACACTTGAGAAAGAAACTTCAAACATATTTTGTTTGGTATATTTGCAGGTGAAAAATCAATGATTAAGAAGAGGTACATGCACTTAACAGAGGAAATCTTGAAAGAGAATCCTAATATTTGTGCATACATGGCACCTTCCCTTGATGCCAGACAAGACATAGTGGTGGTTGAAGTGCCAAAACTTGGCAAAGAGGCAGCCCAAAAGGCCATCAAAGAATGGGGCCAGCCCAAGTCCAAAATTACTCATTTGGTCTTTTGTACAACTAGTGGTGTAGACATGCCCGGGTGTGACTACCAACTCACTAAGCTACTCGGGCTCCGTCCTTCGGTTAAGCGGTTCATGATGTACCAACAAGGTTGCTTTGCCGGTGGTACGGTCCTCCGGATGGCCAAGGACTTGGCCGAAAACAACAAGGGTGCTCGAGTCCTTGTTGTTTGCTCAGAGATCACCGCTGTCACGTTCCGTGGGCCCAATGACACCCACTTGGATAGTTTGGTTGGGCAAGCCCTATTTGGTGATGGGGCAGCCGCAGTCATCATAGGTTCTGATCCAATTCCAGAAGTCGAGAAGCCTTTGTTCGAGCTTGTCTCCGCAGCCCAAACTCTTCTCCCCGATAGCGAAGGCGCTATCGACGGTCACCTTCGTGAAGTTGGGCTTACTTTCCACTTACTCAAAGATGTTCCTGGGCTTATCTCAAAAAATATTGAGAAAAGCCTCGTGGAAGCATTCCAACCTTTGGGAATTTCTGATTGGAACTCTTTATTTTGGATTGCTCACCCTGGTGGTCCTGCAATTTTGGACCAAGTTGAACTAAAATTGGGCCTAAAGCAAGAGAAACTTAAGGCTACAAGAAATGTATTAAGTAACTATGGCAATATGTCAAGTGCTTGTGTGTTGTTTATTTTGGATGAAATGAGAAAGGCCTCTGCAAAAGAAGGCTTAGGAACTACAGGTGAAGGGCTTGAATGGGGTGTGCTTTTTGGATTCGGGCCTGGGCTTACAGTTGAGACTGTTGTTCTCCACAGTGTTGCTACTTAGTGGGCTGGGCCTATATTGTGGGAAGATTTAAGTATTAAATTGTTTTTTTAGTGTGTTTCTTGGGGTTGAATTTATTTTGTTTGTAATGAATGTATTTGCTCTATTTTGCTATTTCATCTTGCAAATAATGAAATTTGTAATGTGAACTATTTAATCAAAGAACTGAATTTTCTCCCTTATTCTCTTTCTTTCTACGATTTTCCCCCATCTAACTCCCAATTCTATGATTGCATAATTATCACTTTAATTTCAGCCTCCTCGCAATGATAAAACTGATTTTGCTGCCACTCAAAAATACTTATTCTGTGATACAACAATAAAAGAACAAGAACAATATTGCAAAGAAAGAGAGAGAAAATTCTTATTGAATTTTAGGATGATTTTACAATGGGGTAAGGCCCCTCTATTTATAGGGGAAAAATGACTTAGCCACAAAGTAAAACTCTCTACAAGATAGACATTCACTCTAAATAGAATTCTATTCATAACACTCCCCTTGAATGTCTACTCGATAAGTAATGTGCCTCGTTAAAACCTTAACTAAAATAAAACCCAATGGGAAAAAATTTTTAGAAAAGGAAAAAGAGTATACATGTTTAATAATACGCCCTTTTGGTTGCCTCGTTAAAAACCTTACAAGGAAAACCCATTGGAACAAAACCTTGTAAGGGAAAAAGAGTGCAACGCGCATTAACTCCTCCTGACGAGAGCATCAATTCACATCCTTGAGCCTTCGCATCCCAATCTTGTGCACTAGCTTCTTGAAGGTTAATGTCGGTAGAGATTTTGTGAACAAATCAGCCATATTATCGCTTGAACGAATTTGTTGCACATTGATATCATCATTCTTTTGAAGATCATGAGTAAAAAATAACTTTGGTAAAATGTGTTTTGTCCTATCTCCTTTTATGAATCCTCCCTTCAATTAAGCTATGCATGCTGGATTGTCTTCATACAAAATCGTGAGTAGTTTGTCACATTTCAAACCACATTTGTCTCGAATAAGATGTACTATAGACCTCAACCACATACATTATCGACTTGCTTCATGAATATCAATTATTTCGGCATGATTAGATGAAGTAGCCACAATCGATTGCTTAGTCGATCGCCAAGATATGACAATGCCTCTATATGTAAACACATAACCTGTTTGATATCGAGCCTTGCGTGGGTCAGATAAATATCCATCATCGGCATAACCACAAGATCAGGACTGCAATTATTGCTATAAAATAAGGCCATATCAGTAGTTCCTTTTAGATACCCTAATATTTGTTTGATTCCATTCCAATGACTCCTTGTAGGAGCAGAGCTATATCTTGCTAAGACATTAACTGAAAAGGTTATGTCAGGCCTTGTAGTATTAGATAGATACATTAGTGCACCAATAGCACTAAGATATGATACTTCAGAACCAAGTAGCTCTTCATTCTTTTCTTGAGGTCGGAATGGATCCTTATTTGCATCAAGTGATCGAACAACCATTGGAGTACTTACTGGATGTGCTCTATCCATGTAAAACCGTTTCAATACCTTTTCTATGTAGGCAGATTGATGAACAAAAGTTCCGTTTGCCAAATGTTCGATTTGCAAACTAAGACATAATTTTGTCTTTCCGAGATCTTTCATCTCGAATTCCTTCTTTAAAGAATCAATTGCCTTTTGGAGTTCTATAGGAGTTCCAATAAGGTTTATGTCATCAACATATACGGCAAGTACAATAAATTCTGATGTTGTTTTCTTTATAAAAATTCATGTGCAAATGTCATCATTTATATAGCCTTCCTTTAATAAATATTCACTAAGACGATTATACCACATTCGTCCTGATTACTTTAAACCATACAAAGATCTTTGTAATTTGATTGAAAATATTTTTCGGGACTTTGAATTATTTGCGTTTGGAATTTTAAATCCCTCGGGAATTTTCATGTATATCTCATTATCAATTGAGACATAAAGGTAGGATGTAACCACATTAATTAAATGCATGTCAAGCTTTTCATGGACATCAAAACTAATGAGATAACAGAACGTTATAGCATCCATAACAGGTGAATATGTCTCTTCATAATCGACATCAGGCCTTTGTGAAAATCCTTGTGCAGCAAGGTGTGCCTTATATCTTTGTACCTTATTTTTTTCATTTCTCTTGCGTACAAAGACTCATAGCCAACAAGCTTAATACCATTAGGTGTTTGGACTACAGGCCAAATAACTTTACGTTTTGCAAGTAAATTTCAACTCTGATTGGATTGCTTCTTGCCATTTTGGGCAATCATGTCTTTGTCGATATTCTCCAACAGATTGAGGTTTAAGATCCTCACTTTCTTGCATAATGCTAGATGCAACATTATATGCAAAGACTAATCCACCACTATATCCACTCGATTCAAATTTATCTCAATATCAATTGGATTTATTGATAGTTCCTTATTTTCTTGAGTCTCGGGCTTTGTGGTTTCCTCATGAATCTTAGAATTGATTAAATCATGGATTTGTTCATGAGACTCTTTCATAGTGTCATTTTGATCATTCGTTTTCCCTTTTCTAGGATTTCGATCCTTAAAACCTAATGGCATGCCACATTTTAGGCGTGCTTTTGACTCATTAGTTATGGCACTAGAAGATTGTTTAATAGTGACATCAATATAGATTGGAATATTCTCTGCAGGGATATATGATTTTGTTATCCTTTTCAAATCCGTAAATGTATCTGGCATTTGATTTGTTATTCTCTGTAAATGGATAATCTTTTGCACCTCTTTTTCACAAAGAGAGGCACGTAGATCAAAATGAAATAATGATGGATTTTTTCACAAAATTTTCTGTGTGATTTCACCAACTTCTCCCCCTAATTTGGGAAAAGTATCTCAGTGAATCGACAGTCTGCAAATCGTGCAATAAACAAATTCCCCGTTAATGTTTTGAGGTAGCGAATAATGGAGGGTGATTCAAAACCAACACATATTCCTAACCTTCTTTGGGGACCCATTATAGTGCGATATGGCGGTGCTACAGGCACATAACTACGCATCCAAAAATTCTTAAATGGGATATATTAGGTTCATGACCCAAAACTAATTGCAACGGAGAATATTATGATAATTTGTAGGTCTGACGAATTAACATTGCTACATGAAAAATGGCGTGACCCCAAACAGAAGTGGGCAGCCTCATTTTCATGAGTAACGGTCTTGCTATCAATTGCAGACGTTTAATTAAAGACTCTGCAAGACCATTTTGAGTGTAAGCATGAGCTACAGGATGTTCCACTTTTATCCCAATTGATAAGGAATAATCATTAAATGCTTGGGATGAAAACTCAGCAGCATTATCAAGTCTGATAGACTTAATTGGATTATCGGAAAATTGTGCCCGTAATTAAATTATTTGTGCCATTAATTTTGCAAACGCAAAGTTGCGTAATGACAATAGGCACACATGAGACCATATAGAAGATGCATCTATTAAGACCATAAAATATCTAAACGACCCACTAGGTGGGTGAATAGGTCCACAAATGTCCCCTTGTATACGTTCCAAAAATGCAGGGGACTCAATCCTAACTTTTGTTGGTGATGGTCTAATAATTAACTTGTCTTGATAACAAGAAGTTCAAGAAAATTTATTATTTAAAAGAATCTTTAAATTCTTTAATGGATGCCCATTTGAGTTTTCTATAATTCGTCTCATCATAATTGATCCAGGATGTCCCAATCGATCATGCCGAAGTACGAAAGTATTAGAATCAGTAATCTTTTGGTTTACAATAGAATGTGCCTCAATTATACTAATTCTTGTCCAATACAGCCCACTAGACAAAGAAGGGAATTTCTCAATAACCTTCTTTTGACCAGAGACATTCTTGGGAGATATTCAAGATTATTCTCATCTATTGTCTCAATATGATATCCATTTCGGCGGATATCTTTAAAACTCAACAAGTTCCTCTTGGACTTGGAGGAGTACATTGCATTCTCTATGATAAATATGGTTCCCTTAGGCAGAGTTATAGCAGTTCTTCCAGAGCCTTCAATTAAATTACTACTACCAGAAATTGTAGTAATATCTTCCTTACACATACTTAAATGAGAGAAATATTTCTTTTCTTTGAATATTGTTTGTGTCGTACATAAATCAATTAAACAAATATTTTTATAATTGAATTTTGATCCAAGTTTGTTTTGTGAGATATTCATATTTGCTTCCATGATTTGACATACAAAAGAAATATACGAATAAATATTAGTATTTTCAGAGATAAAGGAAAAGAGACAAAGTTGATTTAAAAGCTTTAGCAAATAGTTTCGCGATAGGTGAAACTTTTTCGTTTGCAAAGTTTTCAAATACGCAAATCAATAAACCCTCTAGTTGTCAGTTGACATCTTTAATTTTTATTCCTCTATAGAAGAAGCAAATTTTCGTGTGAATATAACTCTATGTAATTAAGCCAAGAAACAGATCTCGTGTTCCTGACGTATTAATTAAACTGCAACATGTCTTAGCTTGATTCATGAAACGTTTCTTAAAATTCTAAGTTTCTCTCGATGTCAAAAGTCCACGGAAATGGAATTTGATTACTTGCATATATTTTATGAAGAGTTAAAGAACTTGACTACTAATGTTTTTGCTATGAGATAATTTTCTTGTAATTTTTTTTTCACGATTCTCAACTCCTAACAAAACTACTCTTACATAAATTACAATTGATACTGACTATAAATTTTGATCATTCTCAAACTTTATTCAATGATATATTATACTAATTCGACATACTAATTAAAATTATTACTCATGTAAACTACGATAATTACATGATGTTTATTCATTAACTAATACGAATTAGCAAAATAAAATAAAATCAAACTACTCAATTTTCTTTAACCATAGATTCATCACCGATCAAGTGGTCTATTTTTCCATCGGGACGCTCAAAGAAGTCTGCTACATCCAAGTCGGTGATGTCAAAATCATTGTTAGAGACAAAATTGGCTTCAGGGCCTTTGTTCTTTAGAGATGCTTGATAAAGCTCAACATTTACCTTTGACTTCTCATCTTTCCCTTTCCACTTTTG
>MU748044.1:37441-51821 GCA_026770625.1 Nicotiana glauca | reverse complement strand
CACATGGCACAATTAGTTAATAACTAAACATACATTATTAAAACTTAACAAAGAAATTAACTATTCAAATTAACTACTCAAATATGAGTGAGGGTTGGTTTAGGTTAGTTAATTTCAGTATTTCATTTTTTAAAATCATTTTCGTTTTTTTTTTTTGAAATAAAAAGTGTATTTATTCATTCAAATTCAAACAATATTATTGAGAAAAATATAATAAAATTTAAAATAAAAAGTATTTCAAGAATAATAAAATATATATCTTTTTTTTTTTGAATAAACAACTTTTATATTCATTTCACAAAAATTTTGCATTACAAATCAGTAGATGCTGACCATCTACTCATCTCCTTTCATAAACTCTAGCTTAAGTATCATACTCAAGCTATATAACAATCCTCATCTTAGCTAATGATATACACAAAAAAAGAAACAAAACTAGCATTCTAAGGGTAGTAATTGATCATCTCAAGAGCTCCCTTCCATTTTTGTATCTTACTTCCTTTCATATGTATGTGGATTGTTATTTCTTTGCATATGTTTTTGACAATCACATTGCCTCCCTGGAATCTTAGTCTATTTCTTTCTCTCCAAATAGTATGGATCATCATACCAAAGGTACATGTAACTATCATACAATGCCCATTCCTCAGTTTTGCAACCTTGCTTATCCATTTGATCTCATTCTGCCAGTCACTCACATTTTTGTCATACCCCAGCCATCGAAGCAGCCTCAACCATAATGCCTTTGTCCACGAGCAATCAAAAAATAGGTGATCAAAAGTCTCATCCATCTGCCTACACAAGACACACTGTTGTGAAGCCTGTATACCAAACTTCATCAGCCTTTCCACAGTTGCCAACCTTCTATGTAATGCAAGCCACAAAATAAATTTGAACCTTGGATGCATGTGTGACTGCAAAACTATACTCTTCCACTAGACCTTCTGGATTTGAGGGAATTGCAACCTGTAAAGTTTTTGTATACTAAACATATCACCCCTCTGTAATTGATTCAGTCTTGATGCCAGGTCCCCTTGGATGCCATGGAGTTCATTAATCACTCTCCTTGTCTCAATAATCTTCCTAACTACCCAGGATGCATTCCTAGGTATAGGCATAGTCTCCAGTACATAGTTCTTAATGTAATAGGTATGTAACCATTTAATCCAAAGGCTATCTTTCTTCTTTGCTACAGCCCACAAATGCTTTGCAACAACAGCTTTGTTCCAGTAATACATATTCATAACATTTAGCCCCCCTGCACTCTGTGGTAGATAAATCGTATCCCATGAAATTAAAGCCCTTCTTGAAACAGTTGCTGAACCTGTCCATAAAAAGGACCTACAAATTGCCTCTATCATCTTCATCACTTTCTTGGGTAATAAGAAAATTTGTGTCCAATATGATTGCACACCAAATAAGACTGACTTTATCAATTGCAAACGACCTGCATATGATAAAAGCCTTGATGTCCAGCAATTTATCTTCTGTGTTATCTTTTCTACCAATGGCCAGCATTGAGAAATTGACAGCTTTTTAGAATCCAAAGGAACCCCTAGGTATTTAAAAGGTAAACTTCCTTCTACATACCCCAGTTCTTGTATAATCTCCTCTTTCTGAATCACTGAAACCCCAGCTATGTAAATGGAACTTTTCTCAACATTTGCTTGTAAACCAGAAGCCATGGAAAACTTTTGGAAAGTCTGTTTGAGCAGTCTTACAGATTTTATATCAGCCTTGCAAAACATCAGCAAATCATCCGCAAAACATACATGTACCACTCCCAGCTTCTTACATCTTGGATGGAATTTAAAGTCTTTGCTCTTCATCATCTGTATAAATTCTCTTTGTAAGTACTCCATGGCCAAAACAAACAGGTAGGGAGACATTGGGTCTCCTTGCCTTATCCCCCTCTTGCCTTTGAATGGTGCTGTAAGACCCCCATTTATATTTAAAGAATATGTAACTGAAGTGATACACTCCATTACCCATCTTATAAACTTGTTAGGAAAGCGTAAATCAGTCAACAGTCTTTCCATGAAACACCATTCTACAGTATCATAAGCTTTTCTTAAATCCACTTTCAAAACACACCTGGGGGAAATGCCTTTCCTGCTGTAGCATTTGAATAATTCATATGTGAATAAGATATTATCAGTGATACTCCTGCCTTCTATAAAAGCTGATTGTGAGCTCCCAATAAGTCCCCCAATTACTCTTTTGAGTCTAGCTGTAAGCACCTTTGTGATAATCTTGTACAAAGTTGTACAACATGCTATGAGTCTATAATCCTTTACATGACTCGGATTTTGCACTTTAGGAATCAATGTTACAGCAATACTACTAATTCCTTTGTGCAATTTCCCAGTTACAAAGAACTCCTTTACAGCTTCATAGATATCACCACCCATTGCTTGCCAATGTCTTGTAAAAAACTCAATTGGGAAGCCATCCACTCCTGGTGCCTTATCCTTGGGCATGTCTTTAATTGCCATCAGAATTTCATCACTAGTTACTTCCCTTATTAAGTCCTCCTTCTGCTGCAGATTGAGACAAGTCCATTGTCTTATGACTTCTGAGTTTGGACATTTGCTTGTAGTGTTACACTCTCCCAACAGCTTTGTAAAAAAGGTGATAAACTCTTTCTCCACCTGAATAGGAGCAGATACTTTAATCCCCTCATCATTGTAAATGGAACTAATGGCATTTGTGCTTGTCCTCATCTTCCATTGTGCATGGAAATACCTAGTATTTGAGTCACCACAAGCTATCCAGTTTGCTCTAGACTTCTGATGCAAAATTTGTTCCTCAATGGTACTCCACTTCTCCACTTCCATTAAAGCAGTTTCTCTTGATCAATCAGCCTTTGCTCCATATATTGATTTTTAAGTTCATTCTGAATTACTTCAAGTCTCTGTCTGGCCTTATTGAGCTGTAGCTTATAGGAAGCCATGTAAGTATTCAGCTCTTTAAGATTATTTTTCAACCATTTAAGTTTACTCCACACCCTATGCATATGACTCCCCTGTGCCTCTCTATCCCATACCCTTTTTACTATATTTTGAAAATCAGCATGGTCCATAACAGAGTTGTATAGTTTAAAAGGTTTTGGATGTAGATTTCTCATTTGATCCTTAGGCCTGCATTGGAATAAAATAGGAGAATGATCTGATACCTCTGGATTTAAGAATTCTGCTTCAATGTGACTATATTGTTGCATCCATTCATAATTGCCCAATGCCCAATCAATTCTACTGTAAACTCTCTTTGTCGGCTCCTGCTTGTTACACTAAGTGTAGAACCATCCCAGGCTCTTTACTTGTGTGAGTTGTAATGTAATAATCAACTCCTGAAAGCCTTTGATTTCACATAGTGTAACTGGAGTCCCGATCCTATCTTCAGTGTGGAGAACATTGTTAAAGTCCCCACTAAGTAACCAGGTCTCTTTGATGTTAGCACCTAATTGTTTAAGTTTATTCCACAACTGCTGTCTATTATTAATTTCATTACTAGCATACACAACAGTTAGCAAAGTCTTGAAACTGGAACTTCTCTCTTGTATCTCACAGTGAATAAATTGCTCATCTATCAGCAGCACCTTGACCTCAATGTGTTGCTTCCACAGTAGCCAAATCCTCCCATTTGAGTGTTCTTTGTAATTACAGCAAAACCTCCAATCAATTGCAACTTTATTTATAATCTGACTAGCTTTTTTCTCCTTTACTCTTGTTTCTAAGCACCCTATAAAATCCACCTTATGCTTTCTCAGAAATAGTCTTAACTCTTTCTGCTTGTAGGGCTTGTTCAGCCCCCTTATATTCCATGTGCATAGCATCATTTCTTGGTGAAGCTGGATGGGCCAGCGCCCCCTGGATCATCATCTATTTGTAAAGCTTCAAAATCTGTTCCTGGATTGTACCATGACTATAGTATTCTGTTGAACTCTCTTCCCGTTTATCTTCCCTTTATCTGTATAATTCATAGTAACTTTATCACCTGTCTGTTGCCTTTCACCTTCAGGTTTAAGCTGTTGACTTGCTTCTTCTTCATTTTTTTTTCCTTTTGGTAGCCATTTCATGTTCCTTCTGATCTGTTGTTTCCTGTTCCATATTTCCTTTGGTTGGGCCTTTCTTTCATCCACTTTATTTTGTTTCTCCTTGAGCCAACAATCATCTGAATTATTCCCAAATCTAATGCAATCACAACAGAATTTCGGCTTCCATTCATACTCTATTTGCTGAATTATAACTCCTTTCTTTGTTTGCAATACAAAACTGTCTGGAAGTGGCTGTGAGATATCAGTTTCCACTAACACTCTAACATAAGACACCTTCTCCATTTCAGCTGTAATCTTATCTGTGTACATCGGCTTTCCAACAATACTAGCAAGTTTGCTAAGAGTTTCCGTAGACCAAAAACCTAGGGGAAGGCTTGGGAATGTAATCCAAAGTGGTATCACACTCACACTCCCTGGGTCAAATTTAAAGTCCATTCGCCATTGTTGCAGGACTAGAGGCTTGTTATGGTATGTGTAAGGACCTGCTTGAATCACTAGGTCCCTATCTTCCATATTATCAAACCTAAACACATAGTACCCATCCTCATGATACAGAATTTGAGGTTTCTCAACAAAATTCCACACATTTGTTACATAATTTTCCATTGCTTTCTCATAAGGATTGTCACCTAGTACAAATCTAATCAACGCTGTACTCCAATAGGTTTCCAGATCCTTTGTGTCTTCCTCTTCAATTTGCACCACAAAAGTACCATCCGTCATAGCAGGTGGTACATAACTTAGTGTCTTCCCCACTTGAGAGCTGTGATTCTTCTGCATGGCAACCTTTCTCTTCTCAATTTCCACTGGAGGTGTTGTATTTTGACAGATCTGTACTGAATTTCCTGTAAACTGCAATCGACGTTGCGTTGCTTCCTTTTCCTTCAGTTCAGCTTGCTCTTCATTTACTTCAATTTCCTCCCTAATTGATTGAAATTTTTGTGGCAAATAACTTCTAAAAGTCATTGGCAATAATCTCTGTTGAATTCCTATATCCGAAGTTACAATCGTTCCATCAATTTCCATACCCATGTCTGGTTTGTGAAAGACTGTTGGTGCACTTCCCATTCCAGTTAACCAACGATTAGTTTGATGTTGAGCAGGTGTTTCCTCATTTCCTTCAGATTCCTTAACTTCCGATGGCGATGGAAGCTTCCTTCTTCGTCTTGCCATGGCTGAAGCGCAAGTAAGCTAAACTTGCTTAACATGCGCCTGCAGAGCAAAACTCCTTCTAAAATATATATCTTCTATTATATTACAAAAACAAAGTAGTAGAGAAAAATATTAAATAAATAATATGTTAATAATTTTTATTAACAATATAATTATATATCTTCTATTATATTACAAAAATAAAGTAGCAGAGAAAAATATTAAGCAAATAATATGCTAATAATTTTTATTAAAAATATAATTATACTAAATATTGGACAATATAATAAACAGAAATACATAACAAAAAGATTATTTGATGACTATATAAGACCCTTTAATTTAATAAATATTTTATTTATTAAAATTCAGACAATATCTATTCTATTTATATAGAATAGGAGAAACAAATCATTGTAATAATTCCAAATGTAATGTCAAAAAATTAACAAAGTGACAAATTTTAGGACAAAGCTCCAATAAATTTGGAGATTCAAAAATTATTTACAAAGTCACAACGAAATTAACGACCTAAAATTAACTACTCAAACATGGATGATATAATAAAGATAAATACATAAAAAAAATCGATGACTACATAAGTCCTTTTAATTTAATCGAGACTGTGTTCATTAAAATTCAGACAATATTATTGTGAACAATAGACTAATGTTTAAAATAAAAATTATTTCAAGAGTAGTAAAATATATATCTTCTATTATATTAAAAAAACAAAATAGAAGAGAAAAATATTAACAAAGTACTATGCTAATAAAAATTTCTATTAACAATCTAATAATACTAAATATTGGATGATATAATAAAGAAAAATACAAAATAAAAAAGTCATTCGCTACCTGTATAAGTCCCTTTAGTTTGATAGATATTTTATTTATTAAAATTTAGATAATATTATTAAGAACAACAGAATAAAATTAAAAATAAAAAAATATTTCAATAGTAATAAATTATATATCTTCTCTTATATTACAAAAAAAAAAAACGAGCAGACAAAAATAGTAAATAAAGTAATATACTACTAAAAATTGGTATTAACAACGTACTAATACTAAACAATGGATAATGTAATAAAAAAAAATATATAACAAAAAAGTTATTCACCGACTATATAAGTATCTTTAATTTAATAGAGATTTTATTATTGGGTATATCGTATTGACAAATAAAATGACAATTTAAATTTATTAAAGTGATACAGTCTAATAGGATCAAACAAGCCCGATTATAATTTAATTTAATTAATATTTTTTTAATATTTACCGCGCATCGCGCGGGTACGATTACTATTATTATTAAAAGGGGAGAAAAACGCCATCTCCTTAAGCCAAGTGGCAACCCAAAAAAAATGTCACATGACATAATTAGTTAGTTAGTTTATAATTAGTTATTGGTTATTATTTTTAAATTTAAATATATATAAAAAATGAAAATAAGAAAATATATATATATATATATATATATATATATATATATATATATATGTATGTATGTATGTATGTATAGATATATATATGTATGTATGTATGTATGTATACTTTATTTGGATTAATAAATATAGATATCTTATAATTAAATATAAAAAATAAAAAACAAATACATAAAAAATTATATACCCATTCAAATTGGGTGGGAGTAGTGTCAAGTTGGAGTTTTTAAATTATTTTAAAATAAAAGGCAAAAAAATAGCTATAAAAAAAATAAAAGAACTACCCATTCAAATCGGAAAGTAGTTTCAAGTTGGAGTTTTAAAATAATTTTAAATTAAAAAATAAAATTAAAATAATAATGAATTACCAAATCAAATTTGGGAGTAGTTTCAAATTGGAGTTTTAAAAACTATTTAAAAAAAAACGAAAATAAAGAAATTAAAAAACTTTCAGAGAAAGATATTAAATAAAGTAATATGCTAATAAATATTTCTATTAAAAATATAATAATATTAAATATTAGATAATATAATAAAGAAAAATACATAACAAAAAATTTATTCAATGCACTCCCTGTATAAATTCCGTTAGTTTAACAGAGATTTTGTTCATTAAAATTTAGATAATATTATTAATAAAAAATAAATTTTAAAATAAAAAAGAAAGTGAATATAAAATATTGGTTAATATAATAAAAATATATATAGAACAAAAAAGTTATCACTAACTATATAAGTACCATTGATTTAATAGAGATTTTATTATTGGGTATATCGAATTGACAAGTAAGATGACAATTGAATTTTATTAAAGCAATACAATCTAATAGGATCAAACAAGCCCGATCATAATTTAATTTAATAAATATATTTTTTAATACTGACTGCGCATCGCGCGGGTACGACTACTAGTTCCGAGTAAAAGAGGAAAAAGGAATAATTTTATTTGACCTTTTGATTTAGAATCCTATTTTGTAACTGCAATGACTTGTACAAATTGCCAAAAAATAGGGAGAGAAAAAATTAATTAAATAAAGACAAGTCGGAGAAAAAAAGAAAGAAAAAGCATTGAAAGTATTCTTTAGGGCGGTTACGCCGGGCCGGGGCAAAAAAGTATATAAACTCACATATAGTTATAGGGTTTCCTTACTTCCACGGTTACACAACTATATATTAGGGTTCCATATTCAAGGAACCCCGTATTTGTTTTTTTTCAACAAAATTTTCTTTAGGACTTTTCTCTCAGAGTTTTAGCAATGGCCGTGAAACAAACAAAGACGCAAAAGAAAGTTGCTTACGACCAAAAACTGTGCAAGTATCTTGATTTGTACAACCAGATTTTGATCGTTAACGCTGATAATGTTGGGTCGACACAGTTGCAGAATATTCGTAAAGGTTTACGAGGAGAATCTGTTGTTCTTATGGGGAAAAATACTATGATGAAAAGATCTGTAAGGATTCATGCAGAAAAAACTGGCAACGACAGTTTTCTTAATCTTATCCCTCTCCTTGTTGTAAGTGCCTTCAAACTTGCATTTAAAGTTCATTCTTATGCAGATCTAGGATTTTTAACTTTTAAGATTCTCATATTAAACTCATTATACTTTTAAAATTATGGAGTTTATTATAATATTTGCTTAAATTTTAGTAGGTTTTACATATATATATCTATAATCCGTGAAAGTTATTGTGGATTCAAATCTAAGAGTATTTGTTAAGATTTTAGTAAATTTTTACATATATATATTTATAATATGTGAAAGTCATTGGTTCAGATGAACCTATAGCTATAGGGCAATATCTGCCCCGCATATATTGTACTAATTACTAATAATATAGAAGAACATGACGTGTTCTAAATCTGAGGAAAAAATTCGGTTTTATGCTCTCTATTCTTTTCAGTATCAGCTTATTGTTTTGATCCGTTTAATCTCTTGATTTATTGTTAAGGTACTAACGTTTTGTCTGTTTGTCAAATATTAGGGCAACGTTGGTTTGATCTTTACGAAGGGTGATCTGAAGGAAATAAAGGAAGAAGTCGCAAAATACAAGGTATTACATTATTCTATATTTGATGGGTTTCTCCTAACTATTGTTTTGCATATATTGAATTGTATTTTACTATATTGTACGGTGTTGTTTTGATGAATACAATATTTGAATAGATTGTATCGCTTATCGTTGATTGACAATATAAAGAATAAACATAAAAGATTACAAAAAAGGGCATGGGGTGGTATTATTATAAAAAAAAGTTATTTGATAGTAAGGCAAGATAAGAGGAAAAAATAAGTTAACAATGCAACCACACCATTTTTTGTTAAATTTAACAATAAAATACAATACCAATACCATACAGTACAATAGGTTCTATATGATATCAGGTATCATAGCAATATATAGTTACATTATTTATCTTCATCAACCCCTCATGGTTTTCTTATGCTACATATCATAATAAGTAGCTTTAATTTTCAATTTCATGTTGTCTCAATTTGATTATACGTTGACGTTTTGTGTTTGAAAAAATTATACCTTGATTTATTTCTCCTCATCAATTGCCATGTATTTAGAAGCACATTATCTTGAATTTTGGTTCACCTGCATCCATCTTTTTTGTTTACACCATAGATATGTGTATAGATCTAAAGGTATAATTTTTTAGCACATTAAATTTAAATCTCATAGTAGGCATTTACTCTATGGTCCTTTTATTTACTTTTGTCATTACAAACAGGTAGGAGCTCCTGCACGTGTTGGCTTAGTTGCTCCAGTTGATGTCGTTGTCCCTACTGGCAATACTGGACTAGATCCATCCCAAACTTCCTTCTTCCAGGTTTTTTATCTCATACCTTCTCATTATGTAATTTAATTTAAGTATGTATTATTGGGAAATTACTTGATAAAAACGAAATAATCACCTTCCTTGGATAAATACGTGCAAGTTGTAGTTCAGAAAGTTCAATTTTCCTTATACTCAACAATTTATATGGCCTTCTTTTCGTTTAAATAAGTAATACGTATACGTACTGCTCCTTTTTTTCCATTTTATGTTACACTGTTGTCTTTTAAGCCTTTTTTGTAAAGAAGACACTATAATTATATATTTGAAAATAATTTAACTTTATATTTCCAATTTACTCTTGGTGAAAGATTTTAAAGCCACATAAATATTTACAAGCAGAAGCTTGAAAAGCCTGCCAAGAAATTACAGTAATTAGTTTTACATCCATTAACAATAGATAAAATTTGTTACGATATAGGTTCTAAACATTCCTACTAAGATCAACAAGGGAACTGTTGAAATCATAACACCAGTGGAGCTAATCAAGAAAGGTGACAAAGTTGGATCATCAGAAGCAGCTCTATTGGCCAAGCTTGGAATAAGGCCATTCTCTTATGGTCTTGTTGTGGTTTCTGTTTATGACAATGGATCAGTGTTTAGCCCACAAGTTCTTGATTTAACTGAAGATGATCTTATGGATAAGTTTGCTACTGGAGTTTCAATGGTTACTACTTTGTCTTTGGCTGTTTCTTACCCTACACTTGCAGCTGCTCCTTACATGTTTGTCAAAGGTTACAAGAATGTTTTGGCTCTTGCTGTTGAAACTGACTATTCTTATCCACAAGCTGTTCAAGTGAAAGAGTATCTCAAGGTAATCACTTAACTCCTTTTTATATGAATTTAAGCTATACACTCGTCGTGTAAACAGAGGCGATGCCAGAATTTTAAGTTTATGAGTTCTTACTTGGTTCGTAATTAAATATTACGTAGAATTTACTAGTATAAATATTTTGAGACTATAGACTAGCTCCGCTTCTCTGGATAAATAAATTTTATAGTTATGATTTTCATCGGCTTGTTAATTAATGATTTACCTATAGTTACCTTGTAATTGTCCTGATTCTATGTTTCACACATACTTTTTATATTGGTGTACTCTCGTTAAAAAAAAGTCTAATAGTATATTTCTTGTTATATCTTGAAATGGAAACATGTACTTGTTTTTTTATAAAGATTAAAACATAGTATATGATTTTGGCACGAATATTTTAAACTTTTTTAGTACCCTTGTATATATCTTGTTCATGTTCTCTATTTTTGTAGCCAAACTCTGTGTTTATACTATATATAACTTACTACGAATTATTATATTTATTCTCCAAATCTTGTTTAATTTTTAGTGTGTGGTATATATATACACACACGTCCTTTGGAAGTTTTCTAATAAATCATAATGAAGGTAGTAATTATTATATATTTCTTGTAGTACGAAACTTTGACAATTTTAGTGTATAATAATGGTGCAGTGTGGTCTATCTTTTGATTTTGTCTTTCTAAAGAGGCTAATCTTTAATGGCAAATCCTATCTTATATTGCTGTGACTATATATGATATCCACTAAGTCATTTTTTCTTCCAGTTGTTGGTATTTGTTCTATAAATACTAAAGCTCTTTTTAACTATTGCAGGATCCTAGTAAGTTTACAGTTGCAATTGCAGCAGCTGCTGAATCTGGTGCTTCTCAATGTGATGATGGTGTTGTTGAGACTAAACAGGATAACAAGGAAGATGATGCTGAAGAATCTGAGGACGATGCTATTTTCGGTCTTTTCGACGACTAGATTATCAATTTCTTTTAAGTTTAGATTCTCTATTTTCCGATATGTTTTTGTTACTACTTGTTTTAATGACAATGCTTTTCAAGTTTATGATTTTGATATCAGTTCAATTTCAAGCCGATTTATAATTATCTCTTTTTTTCATGTGTTAGCCAGCATCTGCAGACTGCAGCAAAAGAATTTAGTGATACTTAATTTTTATTTCAAACTAATAAACATAAGATATTTTCGTACATACACTTAATGTAGATTTTTATGTTACTTAGTCCTTGGTTCGGTATAAATACTCTCATCTTTTCCGTTTATGTAGCAAAGTTTGAATGGGTATGAAGTTTAAGAAAGAAAAGCAACTATTGAAATTTGTGATTTCATACATATCATAATATTTAGATGTAAAGACTTTTAAAATTTATGGTTTTAAACGTTCCATCCATGAAAAGTGTAAATTCAATTATTTTCAAATTTAGAAAAGTATCATTCCTCTTAGAATGACTTAAAAAGGAAACAATGTTACATAAAATAAAACCGAGGAGTACCAAGTATATGTAATTTATTGCATCAGGATATAACAGTAGGTCGCTAGTTTACTCAGTGACCTACTTTTATTTTTTATTTTATTTAATGTCAAGTTTTAAATACGCTCTTTCTAAATATTGAGATAACTAAGCATCTCGAGCTTAGTAAGATAACACTCTTCTCGATCGTTAGAAATATTACCATGTACTTTGATCTAAAATAATTGAATCAATAGTACCTAATCGAATGACAGAAAGAGGATAATTCAGTGCCACTATTGATTTTTATACATTAACTGAAGTTTTGGAAGAAAAAAAAGCCTTATGTGAGAATTTTAAAGTTCGCTCGACATGATTTTTCTCGATCACAGAGCTTAAAGCGCGCTGGACAGAATTTTAAAGTTTGCATCAGTTATGGTGATCATCAAGATTTTGTCATAATCTTGATGGATCACCGGAACTTTTAAATATCATGGTTGAAAATTCTGGTGATCCTCACAATTTTTTTTTTGTGAAAGAAATTTTTTATTGGTCCCCACCAAACAAAGTTACTTACAAGTGATATTTCCAATCCATGATCTATGCCCGGTTAGAAGCTAGTCCTACACTATTATATGGTTATTGCTATTTTTCTATATGTACAATTAGGGGCGTTCAAACCGAACCGGAAAACCGTACCAAACCGAAAAATCAAACCAAACCGATTAAAAAACCCGACTAGGTTTGGTTTGACTTGATTTGGTATTGACTAAAAAAACCCGAACCAAACCGACATATAAATATATAAATTTTATTTATATTTTTAAGAGTTTATAGTGATTTTTCTTTAGAAAATGTAAAAATTCTCCCATTAGAATATTTTTCTTTATTTATATTTTTAAGAGTTTATATTAACTCTGAAAGGATAAATTAACGAAAAAATATTGTTAGACCACTAAGAAAATAACTATTATATGTTACTAAAAACATTCTCTCATTAGAATATTTTAATAGATCAAATTTTTGTTAATTGTTTCCATAATTACTAAACATATATTCATTTATCAAAAATTTTATCTATAATTTTAACAAAGTAAGATCGAAATAATATTTATGTAATAAAAAAATTCGAAAACTCGAAAAATCCGACAAAACCGAATCAATCCAAACCGATATAGTTGGTTTAGTTTGATTTTGATAAAAACCGAACCAACCCGGTCCATGTACACCCCTATGTACAATTGATTGATTCTGCAAACGTGCCTGCAAGGGCGGTTCATACAACAGGGAATGGAAGCGAGTCAACTTCTACACAGGGTGGCTATGCTATCCTTTGCTTGGGCATTATTGACATTCTTCAAGATTATGATATCAGCAAAAGGCTAGAACATGCATACAAGTCATTACAAGTGGATCCCACTTCCATATCTGCTGTTGATCCAAAGCTCTACTCTAAAAGATTTCGGGATTTTATAAGTAGAATCTTTAAAGTAGACGATGGGTAAGGAACATGGAAAGAGCATGAAGATGATGTAATTGGTTGTTGCTTTTCCGTTTAATTCTTTGGCAGCTTATGGGGACAGGCAAGTGAGAAACAAGAAGAGATCATAATTAGTTGCATCACTCTATCTCTTTCTTATTCTTCCTGTTGGTTTCTATGAATTGTAGTCTATATTTGCTATCCTCATTTATGCTCTTTCACATCTTTGTTGGCAATGGTCACTACAGGAAAATAGGTCTTTAACGACCACTTCTTCACGAAAAGAAATTAATCCCGTCGTTATATGTGTACTTATAGCGGCCAATATTTATCCCGATCGTTAAAGTCATCTTTTATTGTATTTTAGTAACATGCTAAAGTAGCAACACTGACTGGCACTTCAAGAAACACTAGAAGGTCAAAGAGTATTCTAATAAAAGTTAATGTAACTTTTTTGGAATATCACACAATGAAGAAGCAGCGATTCATTCTTCCATTACCCCATTGGTCGATAGCACACGTGGTATGAAACACATGTGACGGTGTTCTCACCTTATATTGGCGCGTGTGTCTTATTATTTTAATAATCCAACACCGTACAAATCTTGGTCTAGACACCTCCAAGTGTCTAACCTGAGTTTCTCACTTAAATAATCCTCAAACCATCCTCTCTGAGAAACTCGCATCTGGTTTACAAAGCAAGTCATAATCGAATAATGAAATTCGTAAATTTTCAAGAACGACCTCTTCAAGTAAATATAACCCTGAATTATCCAAGGTTCTATAAGGTCTCATCTCTTCACGTTTCTTAACGCAAGAGGCGATTGCTTGTGTGATAGAGCCTATCTCGCGACTTGTTCGACATACTTTATCATCAAAAATATTCATCACATGCATATGAGATATAATCACAAATTCAAGAGTTAAATATTGATGAGCATATTATAATACTAAAGTCATATTACAATACATAAATATGTTCATATCCTTCGCAAACCTAGAGCCATAACATGTTTCTCAAACATGTCTCTAGATATCGCCTTTGTAAAAGAATTAGCTATCACGCTTTGCGTAGGAATGTATTGTAAATTTATCTCTCCACTTGCTACCATGTCTCTTATAAAGTTA
>MU748044.1:4649-21511 GCA_026770625.1 Nicotiana glauca | reverse complement strand
GGCAAGGGAATAATCACAATTCCTTCTCTTTCTTTCATTTCTTACTCAATAATTACTTTATCATTCGAGTCAACGCTCCAAAGGGTTCACAAATCATAATTCTTTCTCATACTCTTCACATTATATAGAAATCATCAATTACACAAGGAGGAGTCACAACAAAATTTAGTATAAGCACAAATAAGGACCCACAGTCATGCTAGACACCAGTGTATAGATACTCGTCACCATGCCTATGCACCGTACTTGACAATTAGCAATTAGCACACAATATTCTAATCCTATTCCCTCACGCCAAAGTTAGATCAAACACTTACCTCAACTCCCACGGCTAAATCAATCCACAACGACCGCTTTCCCCGTCAAATTCGTCTCCAACTCAATCAAATCTATGAAATTACGACTTTATAATATCAATAATAGCTAAACAAATCGAACCCAATGCCCAAATATAGTTTTTTAAGCTTTCTTCCTGAAATTCCAAAATCGACCCCGGGCCCGCTTGGTCGAAACACGATGTTCGGACCAAATTCATATCACCCATTCCCCCACGAGCCCAGATACACAATTTATTTTCATATATGACCCCAAAACGAGGTCTAAATCGAAGAAAATTGAAAAGCCCTAACTTTACCCAATTCCCCCAATTTCAACCCTAGATTATATGATTTAGGCTTAGAAACTCACTAATTAATGAGAGAAAGTGAAAGAAAAAGGTGAAAAATTACTAACCCAAATGGTCTTGAAGAATGGGGGCTTCAATGGACTCCTAGAGCTTGGGAAAGAAGAGAGTTCGTGAGAAATTTGAATGAAACCCATGTGTTTTGATTCTGGAAACTTAAAAATATAACTGGCCGTTTTTGTTCTATGCGTTTGCGACAGGAGTGTCGCGTTCGCGAATAAGGGGGAGCTGGAAAGCTATGCGGTCGCGAGGGAAGGGTTGCGAACACGAAGAGGAAGCACTGGGGGTCCAAAGAAATGGCCTACACGAACGCGTTGACCATCAAACGCAGTGAAGTAAAGCTGGGACTCTACGCGAACGCGATCCAGCTACGCGAACGCGATGAAGGAAGGAGGGCTGGCCCTTAGAGTTCAACAACTCTATGCGAACGCGAAGGAAATGATGCGAACGCGATGAACAGTAAAGCTGGTGCTTCGCGAACGCGAGAAACATAGTGCGATCGCGAAGGAGAAGATCTCTGAGCAAAAATATTAGATTTTTCTGCAACTTTTTTCTAAGTTCAAAACACCCCGAACCACCTCCGAAACACTACCGAGTCCTCGGGGCTCCTAACCAAATACACACACTAACTCAACAACCTCATACAAACTTAACCGTGCGATCAAATCGCCAAAATAACATCAAGAACGAGGAATCAAACCTCAAAATCATCACTTTTTCTTCAAACTTCATAAACTTTCATTTTTAGATATTTAGGTCCGAAACACGTCAAATGACGTCCAATTTCAACCAAATTTTACAAAAAGCACTTAAACCATATATAAGACTTGTACCGGATATCGAAACCAAAATACGAGTCCGATACTACAGTCTTCTAATCAAATTTCATTTCCAATTTCTTTAATAATTTCAGAAAAATAATTTCTTTTAAAAATTCATTTCTCGGGCTCGGGACTCGGATTTCGATTCTGGACATACGCCTGAGTTCCATATTTTTCTACGGACCCTCCGGGACCGTCCAATCACAGGTCCGGGTCCGTTTACCCAAAATATTGACCAAAGTCAACTTTAATCATATTTATATCAAAATTCATCATTTTTTCACAGAGAATTCATATTTAAACTTTCCGGCTACGCGTCCGGAATGCGCACGCAAATCGAGGCAACTAAAAATGAGGTTTTCAAGACCTCAGAAGCGCGAAAAAGAGAGAAAACAGGTGACGACCCTTTGGATCGTCACACAAATATAAGATAAAGTTCCAAATCAATCATGAGCTTTGGACTGTCACCCGAAGACAATTTTTAAATAGAAGAATGAAATTTCTATTTAAAATCTTCTATATAACAATCTGTAAATAGAAGACAATTTTATGAGTCACCCGAAGAAAGAGACAGTACTTTAAAATCTTCTGAGTTTCAAAAAACTTGTACTATTTAACCTTCTTCAGTCAAAATTGGTAACAAGCACAAACACAAGCACACGTCTTGTTGATAGAAATGAAATTGGGTTTTACCATAACACACTGTCAAGGCAGTATCTTTTTGGCGTATAGAAAAAATTAATACTCTTCGAGGCAGTATCTCTCTACGAGGCAATTCAAAAAAAAAATACAACGCAGGCTATGATGCCATTGTTAGATTAAACTGAGGGGAGAGAATAACGAATTGTGTACCTTATTGACGCAGTGAAAACTGTTGAACTCACCACCAAAATGATTGCCCCAAATCGAACTTTGAATCACTAGGAAACAAAGTTAATCTTCCACCAAATAGATGCCCTTACTTGTGTGTGCTTTTCGTTGGGAAAAGAAGAGAGTCTGAGAAACTTTTTACGGTACCTTGTTCTATATTGTCTCCTTCAGATAAATAGGCAGTGAAAATAGCGGGCTGAGGAAGAAACCCACCACTCACCCCCTTTTTTGCACGGTCAGTTTAGTGGAGTGTTTGTGGTCTAGTGGTAACTTCCCTTAACTTCTCTCCCTTATCTGTCCTAAGCGGGTTGGGTCAGCCCACATGGAGCGACCTGTGACCCATAATCCAACAATTCTAATACAAGTTAATTCTTTTATCAGTAATATTGGCACGTGAAATTTTGTGTGGATAAATAATTTTATTACTCATGTTAATGATTTTTATCTTTCTCAGCTAACAGTTACTCCATACTTTTATCTTATTTTAGGTTGACATGAATCCATCAAAATTTCAGAAATCTGAAATGGGAGCAACTTCAAAGAATGTACATCATGCATATATTCAACCTGGTGCTTTAGCAAGGGGAAGAGGATACAACTTTGGAACTTTGGGCTCTGTAAAAACAAGTATTGGAAAGAGAACTCTGATTGGAGAAAGTAAAAATCACAATCCAATAGCTTTTGAGCAGAATAAGCTTGAACATACAAATAATCTTGTGCCCCTGGTTTCGCTTTGATGGAAGAGGATGCTCCCCTCGCTCAAGACCTTGGAGCGATACAAGGTCTCTTAAGTTATAATTTTTTTATTTTGTTTTGTTTCTCATTGGACTGGTATTGGTTTTATGTTTCACATAAATCAAAATTTGTAGAAACAGGAACAACTTTGAAGAATGTACATCATGTATACATTCAACCTGCGGCTTTAGCAAGGGGACGAGGGCAAAGCTTTCAATCTTTGGGCTCTTCAAAAATAAATATTGGCAAAAAAATCTGATTGGCGAGATTAAAAATTACAACTCAGGGGCTTTTAAGCAAAATAAGCTAGCACATAATGGTAATAATCTTATGCCTCCTAGTTTTGATACGATGGAAGACGATATTCCCTTCACTCAAGAAGCTGAAATGATGCAAGGTCTCAAGTTTTAATTATTTATTTTTTGTTTGTTATAAGACTAGAAGTTATTTTATGCTTTACTCAAATCAAAATTTGCAGAAGTTGGAGCTATTTTGAAGAATGTACAAGACACTTACAGTCAACCTAGTGCTTTAGCAAGGGGGTGTGGGCAAAACTTAAGATCTTCGGGCTCGGCAAAACGAAGCGTTGGAAAAAGAAATCTGGTTGGCGAAAGTAAAAATTTCAACTCAACAGCTTCTGAGCAGAATAAGCTAGCACATAATAGCACTAATCTTATGCCTCCTAGTTTCGATCCAATGGAAGATGATGTTTCCCTCGCTCAAGAAGATGAAATGATGCAAGGTCTCATGTTTAATATTTTCTTTGTTTGTTATAAGACTGGAATTTATTTTATGTTAAAAATTGCAGATTTATTTGAACCTGAAAAGCCAAAAAATGTGAGAGGAAAGAACAAGAATAAAGATGTAGCAGGACTCAAACCCGGAGAAAAGTTTAGAGTTAACTTTTACAACAATCGGATTGTTGGAAAGCATCAAGCCTCACTTTCAAGACACTTGGGTGGATTAGTTCGTGATCATAATATGTGTCCATTGCAAGTACATTCATGAAAGGACATCGGAGAAGATAAGATGGAACACATGTAGCGAGCTGTTAAGGTAAGTATTTAAACCACTATCAAAGCAATACTTTCTTGGTTGAATTGCTCTTTTCAGAAAATAATTTCATGGGATATAAAGAGAAGTTTAGCTGGCCATATTGAGGAGTACATCTTCTCTTCCATAGTTAAAAATTTATTAATGGAGGCAATGTCTTGAGTGGCATTCTTTATTTAGAAGCACATCTTCTGTGAATCTTTATTTTTAAGCTGTTTTTTGCATTTATAAGTTGTCTTGAATCTCTGTTAGTGATCTCTACCAATTACATTGCTAATAGTGTGAAATAGTTGATGCTTTACAATGCTTTTTGACATTGAAGTGATCTCTGTCTGGGTTTGGGAACTCTATCATCTAAATAGCAGTATGAAATTCTTCACCTTCCTAATTGAACTTTATTCTTTTAAAATCCTCTCTTTGGTTTCTCTCTGTATTTACCTTGATCCTTTGCCAATTCTTTTATAAGGCGCTTGTGCCCTGGTGATAAATGAAGCTATAGTGTAACCATAAGATGGTGGTTGTAGACTAGCCAGGAACCGCTCATAGGAAAAGGATAGAACAACTAACATTTTGGGGATTTGAATTTATAGAATGAAGAATCAAATTGTAACCTATTAGTTTGTGATTTGTCCCTCGAAACTACAAGGAAACACTTGATGTTTGGTTTTCCTTCAACTTTTTACAATTATTACCATTGTTTCAATAAAAAATGAGAAATTTATTCCTTTAGTAGCCCATTTATCTATGTGGTCTCTTACTGCTGTCTCCCTAGCAAGCCACTCGCCATCCGAAATATCTCTCTCTCTCTCTCTCTTCTATTTGCTTCTTATTATCTCCGACCCTGTGGTTTCTCTCTTCATCGCTGCTCTCAAACTTTTATTCTCTTAAGTAAGTCCATATATCTCATGATGCTATTTTTGTTATTCAATTCTATAGTTGATTAAGTCTTATTCTCTAATTTCTCAATTTCTTCTTAAAAGCTTGCATATTATTTGGACCCAAGAGTTCCTTCGATACGGCCTTATGGTGGTAGTGGGGAAATTAAGAAGAGTGACATGTGGTTCAATTTGGTGTTGGGAGATCGTCCTGCTGTTCTTGATAACTTGAATCTGTTCCACTAGAATTTGGTGGAACCGATGATAATAGATATAATACTTGTTCAGAATAAATCTAGTACTTCATTGGAGCACGATTCGAGTACAGGATTTGCAAGAGGATATACAGAAATTGTTTTGGAGAGATGGGTTCTTCAGCACCAGTTCAACGTCCACAAAATATTAGCTTTCAACTTCGCCCAGCGATGTGTATGGACAGAGGGTTCCACCTAACATGGCAATGTCTGGACAGTTTGAATATGCATAATGTAGGCTACATCCATTTTTTGTGTTTGTTTGCCACGGGGTGAGGGAAGAGGTGGGAGGGAGGGGTTTTAGAATCTATTCTATAAACAGATGTTTAACATATTAATTGCCTTTGTAGATTTTAAGGCGAGCTACAAAACATATTTAGTTTATATTATTAATTCATGGCAAAGAGGTTGCATTATTAATTTGCCTTTTCGATAATTTTCAAGTCCTTTCCTTTCTTGATTGACGATTTTGCAAAATATTTTAGGACTTTAAGCCATTGCATGAAGCTCTAAAAGATGTCCCGAAGGAGGTAGACAAGAGTGATTGGGAATGGTTGGTCAAGGAACATTTTTTAAGTGAAAAATTTAAGGTAAAACTTCATAACTACTTTTTAACTTCTTATATATTATTGTAAGTAACAATTCATGATTTCAATGGTTTATTCTTATATAGGAAACAAGTATTAGAAACTTGATCAATAGGTCTAAGTTGAGAATGCCTCATCGTACGGGTAGCAAGCCGATTAAAGAAATTATTTACGAACTGGTAAGTACACAGTGCAATCCGATTCATATTCGCTGAAGAGTGTTTTTTCCAGTTTAATTTTTGCACCTTGAAATGCAAAATACATTGTTTATTGGCTTTGATTTTACATGTTTGGTTTAGCAATATTACAGAATTACTAATTCTAAAAAAAAATTGCAACAGAATAATATGGAAGTAAAGGACTTGACTGGTGCCATATAAATTTTCTACATGAGATCTTTTTACTGTTTTTCAACTTGAGGTGATCTAGTCTTCTGCTCGACATCTTTTACCTTCATAGGGCTAGCTATTACCACTCTATTGTTAATAAAAAATTATCATGACAATATATCTTTCTTGATGGCCATATTCTACTGCAGTAGATCACTTGCTGCTTACTTTAGTTTCAGTGCTCCGTGATTCATAGCTTAATGTATGTCATAATTGCTGGCTTTTGGTAGAGTCAGATTGAAGTAGCCTGCATCCATGTAGCTCCATATGATCCTGAATTTTCCTTAATGGATATATTTACCTTATGTCTCTTTCATCTCTTTCTTACAACTAGATGCAACAAGGAAGGCATAAATTAGAGCTTTATAAGTTCATCAATCTCTCCTCTATCTTATTTAATATGCAAAACACTTTTTTTAAAATATACAAAGTAGGCATAAATATTCCAGATTTGATGTCTAGGGAATGCTGCAGCTTATCAGTAACACCTGAGTAATAGCAATTACAATTACGAATTAACCTTGTGATTAAAATTGTTACTAATAAGCCTTGCAGTCCAGCACTACTGAAGCATGTTCTGATGCCTCCACTTGCTCCAAACTAAGAGGGGATCTTCAGGGAGTGTTTAATGTCTTTGTCTGACTTGTTTCTTTAAATGTGAAGGGAGGCAAAGACGGTAGTCCACTGAACATGACAACTATCTTCTTTGAGACTCACAAGAAAGATGACACGCTTGTAGAACCCGAAGCTAGGAAAAAATATGTATGTTTATTGATGAACTTTGTTTTACATCCTTCATTTTATTTCTATGTATTTTGTTAGTTTAATTTTTCTTGTATTTTATAGGCTGAAATACAAGAGCTGGTACAATCTGAGCCATCTCTTACGAATATCGAAGTAATAGAAAGGTGTTTCGAACCTCAAAATAAGAATCATGTGGTTGGATTAGGGGGTGGTATAACCACTAAGGAGTTGAAAGGCGGTAGCTCCTCAAAGGTTGCAATACTGAGTGAGCTGAATGCAACTCGAAAAGAAAAAGAATCACTACAAACCGAGCTGAATGCAACTAAAAAATCAAAATAATCTCCGGAAAAATGTATGGACGACTTTGAGTCTAAGTATGATCATCTTATACTGGTTGATCAACCTTCATCAGCACCATCTACAAGTCAACAAAATACAAGTTGAAGTATTTAACAGGTGCGTAAGCTTTCTACCAATTTTTACTTGATGAATATCCTTAAATGAATTTAGTGAAATTTTTTATTGTTAGTTAAATAAAGTACTGATCTTGATATATATATATATATATATATATATATATAGTTACTCTAATAATCCAATTAGATATGTGCATCTCAGATTCATTGTTTGAATATATAATATTATATGTGCTTGGCAAGCTAAAATATGCAAATTCATGTGGACCAAATTCACAGTTTAGTATCTTTTTACTATCTTGTGTATTAAACAAGATATATGTGGTGATTTTGAGTCATGCGTTATATATTTTCTAGGTGAGCATTTGTGATATGATCTCTAAAATCGAGAATATAAATAATATAAGGCTTTATACCTTTGTTAGCTACTGCAAGGTGGCTAATTATTATGCTTATACTTTTTGTTTTGTTTTTGGAAGACTTCTATTTAGAACTACTTATTTTCTAGTAGTGTCCTCGGAAAACTTACCAGCAATTCTTCCACTTGGTAGCTTGGGATAATAAAATTCTACATTGTTGTCAATGATTTCTATTCAAAGGAAAAGTGCTTTATATATGTAACAAAAGCATGTATCAGCTGCACCTCACTTGTCATCTCATTACGTGATTAGGAAATGCAGGAACGTCATCTTGAAGAATGCAAAGTTCATTCATGTAATCTTCTCTTATGATATCAGGCCTGTTTGCAAGCACCTGTAAAAAATTACAATAAATAAATGACTAGTTACTGAAGAACAGTGAAACCAATAGGAAATGACATCTAGTTTTAAGTGCACATTCTTGGCAAAATCATGATGCTTAAACAAGTGAAGTAAATTCAGAGCACAAGTCTAATATATTGCACTAATATTAACTATATATAAGGACAAAAAAAGTTCAACTGTCACTAGTATTGGCCATATACTTGTAAAACAGAAATGTTCATTTGTATGATATCATTTTCTAAGGTTCTTACAAGTGAAAAACATAGTCTTGTAATTGTTGTTTTCATCTTAATTAGTTTAGTTATCTTGTTTTCATGTAAATGTTTTAGGAACTTCTTATGAATCTATTTGTTATTTTCTTCGAAAAAATATGCTTGTTTACTTTGTTTATCGATCTTGCTTGTATGTGATCACTCTTGTTTTCTTCTTACCATTTTTCGTTTGAGATCTTTAAAAAAAAACATTTAAAAAAATAGATAAGGAAGTTAAGGAGATTGCAGTGTTAATGGAAGTGTTATGAAGAGAGAAGTACCATTGTGCAAAAGGAGGGAATAGTAATAGTTTTTTGTATGATATCATTTGCTCCCTATATTATTGCTATTATATTGTTGGCGAGCATTCGTAATACGTTTCATGACACTCTTAATGTAACGACCCGACCAGTCGTTTTGAGTCCTAGCGCTCCGTTCAGCAGTCGGAGGCCATGAAAAACTTCATTTCAGGTATTATGACTTGTACGCGTGGTCGGAATTGAATTTTGGAAAGTCCAGAATTGATTTGGAAAGAGAATTCTTATTTCGGAAGCTTAAAGTTGGAAGAATGAACTAGGATTGAAATTTTGGATAAACGACCTCGGAATCGGGATCTGAAGGTTCCAGCAGGTTCGTATGATGATTTCGGACTTGGGCGTATGCCCGGATTGGGGTTTGGATAACCCGTGAGCGTTTTGGCGCCTATTGTGGAAGTTAGCATTTTGGAAAAAATTTCATAAGTTTGGCTTAAAGTGCATTTCAATGTTATCGGTGTCCGTTTGGGATTCTGAGACTGTGAATAGCTCTGTATAGTGATTCTGGAGTTGGGGGCGCGATCGGAAGTGAATTCAGAGGTCCGTAGGTCATTTTGGAGCCATTTGGCTAAAGATAAAAATTTGAAGGTTTTTGAGAGATTTGACCGGAAGTTGACTTTTTGATATCAGGGTCGAAATCCAATTCTAAAAGTTGGAGTAGGTCCGTAATGTCGAATATGACTTGTGCGCAAAATTTGAGGTCAATCCGACGTGATTTGATAGGTTTAAACATCGAAAATAGGAGTTTGAAATTTCGAAGTTCATAAAGCTTGAATCGGGGTGTAATTCATGGTTTTAATATTGTTTCATATGATTTGAGGCCTTGATCAAGTCCGTAATGTGTTTTGGGACTGGTTAGCATGATTGGTTGGGGTCCCGGGGGCCTCGGGTGGATTCCGAGTGGTTAACGGATCGAATTTGGGTAAAAAGCTGTTGCTGGTTGCTGGTATCTGGTTTCCTTCTTCGCGAACGCGAAGGGGTGGGCTGAGCTGCTACGCGAAGGCGAGGAGGAGATCGCGAACGCATAGAAGGAAAAAGCTGGGCCTGGGGTCTTTGGCCTACGCGAACGCGAGGCCCTGTACGTGAACGCGAAGGGCTGGGTGACTGTCCTTCGCGAACGCGAGCAGGAGGTCGCGAACGCGAACGCGAAGAAGGGCGGACCTGGGCTAGGCAGAATGTTTAAAAATCGGGATTTGAGTTCATTTCACCCATTTTTCTCTTGGCTTGGGAGATTATTGGAGCTTTTGAAGAGGGGGTTCCGTCATTCATCCGGAGGTAAGTAATTTATGCTAGTTTTGAGTTAAATACAAGGTTTATATATGGGTTTAGACATGTAAATTGTAGAAAACTTGGGGTTTGAGGGAAAATCTAGAAAATTAGTATTCTTGGATTTCGACCATGATTTTGGGTATGGAATTAAGAGAAAATTAAATATTTGAGTTCGTGAGTCTATGGATAAACTTATTCTTCAAAAATTTTGGAAATCCGGGCACGTGGGCCCGAGGGTATTTTCGTCAAATTTTCGATCGGGGTTAGGAATTGTTATAAATTGGGTTGTAATAAATAATCGAGTATATATTAATTGATTGATATCGTTATTGGCTAGCTTTGGAGCTTTGTTCATCAGTTCGAGTCTTCGGAAGGGTGTGGAGTACCGGTTATTTCGGAGCAAGGTGAGTCTCCTTTCTAACCTTGTAAGAGGGAATTATCCCCATAGGTGAAATAATTGATTATGTGCTCCTATTTGTGGGGGCTACATACGTACGAGGTGATGAGAGTCCGTGCGTAGCTACTATTATGCTATTGTTCGGGTAGTTAGGACCCAAAAACATGTTATACTTGAATTATTTCTAAACCCATCGATAACTTGAATTGCTTAAATCACATTGAATTAGTAAGGGAATTGCTAAAAGGACTAAACTTCATTTCTTAAAAAATTATTAAAGGAAAATTGGTTTTATTTGGATAATTATTCCCCGATAAAATTCTAATTGGCTATTTGAGCATGTATCTTATGTGTACCTGCGTCGCATGGATGATTCGCGAGCAGGGTGATTGTGATTCGCGAGTAGGGTGATTGTTTATTTTATGTTGACCGCGTCGCATGGATGATTCGCGAGCGGGGTAATAGATGCATCTATGGTTCGTGCCGTTCGACCCTCGACAGTGCACAGTTTACATTTCTGTTGGATCGGGCCGTCGCCTCGGTGTGATTTGCGCATGTTATTTGTCGCTTGAGAATTTTAAATGTGAAAATAGCCTTTCATGGCTTGATATAAATCGATAAGATAATAAAAAGTAAACTTGAAAATCCCTTAATATTTGTTAAAAGTGTTTACCTGTTTTTCCGCCTTGCGAGATAGAACTGCTATAAAAATCCATGATTTCCCCACATTTTTATTACACTATCATTGGGCCTCTAGTAAGTGTCAAGTTGACCACCTCGTCTCTACTTCTTCGAGATTAGGCGGGATACTCATTGAGTACACGTTGTTTACGTACTCATACTACACTTCTGTGTATTTTTGTTGCACAGGTACATGTATCTCTAGCAGCCTACTGGCGTAGCAGCGCGGATGATTCTGGGACTAGGTGAGTTGCATTATTCGAGGCGACCCGCAGCTAGTATAGCCCCTTTCAGCATATTGTATTTATTTCCTGTCCATTGTATTTCGAACGGATGTTGTATTTTATTTTCCTTATCAGTAGATGCTCATGCACTTGTGACACCGGGTTCTGGGATAATTTTCGAAAGATTTGTACTAATCGTTTATTATTTAATTTGAATTTAAGTGGTGATCTTTTTATTTATGAAAAATGGAAGAGAAAGTCCTAGATTTCAAAGGTAGTAAAAAGAGAAGTTAATCGATTAATTAAGTTGGCTTACCTGATAGCGGTGTCCGGCGCCACCACGACCCTTAGTGGATTTTGGATCATGACAACATGGTATAAGAGCACTAGGTTCCTAGGGTCTCACGGGTCATGAGCAAGTCTAGTAGAGTCTCGTGGATTGGTACGGAGACGTCTGTACTTATCCTCGGGAGGCTGCACGACTGTTAGGAGTACTTCCCTTATTGATTCCTTATCGTGCGATTAGATTCCTGTGAGGCTCATGCCTTTGTTCCTTCCCACTCAATCTTATGCGACGCGAAGCGCTTGTTATGAATCGAGAGTTGAATAATTTTAATAGCACTACGAATGTGGTGCGAGTGTTTCTCCCTGCGGGGTTATTTGAGATATTATCGTCACCTGGTGGAAGGATATTCTGTTGTTTCGACTCAGTAGAGGTACTTTTGAGAGCTCTAAGGTTAGGCACAAGTTTCCATGATGCTTATGAACGAATGTTGTGCAATAGTGACGTGATGGTAGGATGATTGCTTACATGTCAGGGCAGTGAATGACTTGAAGGGAGGTTTACTTAGTGCATAATCAAGAGATTCAATATTTTATTCCCGGCAGGGGGAAAGGCATTCGAACTAAGGATGGTCAGATGTGGACTGGTGGAAGTAATGAGACTTGGTATTTGCAAACGTGGTGGAGTTTTCTCTTATAATGGGGTACTGTTGTCCTTATTGAACGCATTAAGTTTGTCGGTGTTATGATCTTCTACAATTTGCCTTTGGGTCAAGATATCGTGAAATAGTATCGGAGGTACAACCGTCAAAATATCGCAGGGTGCGGTGGTTCAAGATTGAATCAGTATTACTTATGTTGGCAGTTCGATGAAGACGACCTTCAGAAAAGTTTAAAGCTAGTAGCAATTTGTGGATTCAAGTGCTATGAAGATAAATTTTATCAAGGCAGCAACTGAACAACAAAAGATGAGAAACACATGTGGGAAGTGTCAGGCGGAGTTTTAAACTTCTAAAAGGCCAGGCTTAGGAAGCGCAGGCCGAGCAGTTGATTAAAGAAATGAGTTTGCCCAAAGTGGGAGAGTGGCGGAGCTGCGTAGGGGCTTGGTAATAAGATAGCTATGCGCCTTAAGGAAAGTTTGGAATGATTCGGGATTTGAGTGGCTGGCGATTGAAGCCTACAGAATTAATTAGAAGTATATGCTATCATGCGGCAGGAGATTTAATATAAAGGAAAGGAGCCGCTTAAGTGAAGAAGGATGCAGCATATCTTTGAATTGGAAGGATGTTGCCGCGCATTTAAATAATGTCCACGGGGAGTAAATGGACCTGTGCAGTTGGAGATGAGCTCAGACTCAGGATGGGTCATTGATGTCGTAGTGATTGTACCCTGTGCAGCAGTGTTGAAAGATGCCGGGGAGAGCCTTCTATAGGTGGGTTACCCAAGTGAACAGGTTAGCAGTTGCATGGTTGGTGAGGCTCCTGCGAAGAATTTTGTCGGTTATGTAGCAAAGAGATCGGTCATGTGCAGTGGGTGATTCTGTCGGGTGCTCCGTGGAGAGGGTATGCTTGTGTTTGAAGAATCATGGAATTGATTACATTCGGGCCAAGTCAAAGTGGGCAGCTCTCAGCAATGGTCCTAGTGGAACTCAAAAGATAAAGTGTGGTACCTAATGATTTCGAGCCTATAAGTACAGTTAAGAATCAAGTTTTGCAGCAGCTTATAAGAAGGTGCCCAGAATGTTCTATGATATCTTAACTTGCGGTATAACATTTGAGAGATATAAAACAGTTCATGGGATTGAGACAACATGGTCTCGTGATTCGAGGTCACTCGAGATGAGTGCAGATGGAGTATGTTATGTGTTGGATGGAATTTGTATTATTTCTAAGGTAATTGGGGTGAATCGAAAGAAGATAGGCTGGTTAGCCATAATTTAATTGGCATGTTGCTGGTAATGATCAGTTCCTTTAATGCGATCAAGTTATGCAAGTGAATTGTGACGGTGCGCGTGAGGCTTGTCGGCCGCCGTAGTTAGTGGTAGTCAGAAAGTATTCTACTGTTGTGACATGATACGTGGAGGTAGGGCCCCGGAAGGGCTATGGTGGCTTAGACCACTACTTAGAGATTTTCCTGTTCTACAGTTATGAGAATTCACCTGTGTGTTGCTATAGTTCTCCTGAAGTGAGTTAAGTGAAAAGCTTTTATATGATGAAGTGTTACCCCGATAGTGGTTCCGAAGCTATGATAAAAAGCGTGTTCTATCGTATATTGTCATGTTAGGTGCAGTGAGTGGTATAGAATTTGAAGTAAATATCAAGGTAACAGCTCGTTGTGGACAAGGATGTCACAATCTCGGATGAGCAGGAAATGAGTTTCTGTGTTTAAGGTAAGTCGGTATTGTCTTCAGCGTCACCTGAGATCGGTGTTTTGTGAAAAAGGCTTTGCATCCTGGTTAATGATTCTTAATCGCTTTTCAGCGTTAGTGCGTCCGGTGGTTTGGAGGTACGACCCAGTTAATCGTTATGGTAAGTTATGGGAGTGTGTCCCACAAGAAGATTGTATAAGTGTGGCAGGTAGTCACTGGATTGATTAAAGACTTAAACCAAGTATGAAGGTTGTGATGATATAGTTGATTTGAGAATATATTCCTGGAGGGCACTCAGTTTATTGGGTTGTGGACTGCGGAGGATTACTCCTGTTGCGATGGTTGTTCTTGTGTGTTATGACAAAAGGGAAGTTAGTATGGACCTTTGAAGGGTCATTGGCCTAGTTTGGTATGATCAGAAATGGCTTGAGGTCTGTAGATGGATTTAAATGTGGATATGGTCTCTATATCAGGCCAAACATGTTCATTTCAGTAATGCGCTCCTTATGGAGGAGTAGACAGGATGTTATCTCGTTGTCAGATATTTCATGTAATGATATATTACGCCGTGTGAGTTGTGAGACGGCTTGAGAACTTGCTTATGTGTTGAGGATCTGCGTAGAGATGATGTTATATGAGCAGGATGGCTTTTGAGATTTCAAATCGTATATCGCACCTCAGTTGTGCTCGAGTTTTTGTGACTTCTGGCGCTATATGTCTCCCCAGGGATGGAATTATGCACTTAGTGTGCTTGTGACCAATATTCGATATATTATTGAAATGAGCAATCTAGCTCGGTGCGTATCTCCTTATGTGAGTTTTATAGGTAGATCGGGTGGCACACCGCCATGGTTATGTTGTTCGGATCGGGTTGCGCGCCGCAACAGTGTGAAGCTGAGTACAGTTCCCTATATCTATTTTATGTGTTTTGTTTCCTATTTTATGAGGAAAGCTCATGTTAACCGTGTGCCCGCGTCACGTGTATGATTCACGAGCGGGGTGTTTGTTTAATTATGTCGACCACGTCGCATGTATGATTCGCGAGCGCAGTAATTGGATTTCCTTTCCAGAGTTCGTTTTTATCGTATATCGGTAGCCTATTGGCATATTGTGGCATCATATGAGACTTTTGATTATGTCCGAGGTGGCTTATTGCTTGAGCAGTTCGTACTGGGTGAGACGAGATCATTTAATTCGAGATCAGTGTAATCTGAGTATATGAGGTATATTAAGGAGCTAAGACCATTATTTGATTCAGAATGAGGTGATAGTTCTTGCCAGGAGAATAGACCCAATGGATTTTTGATTTAGCAATTGGTTATGAAATTCTACGCCTATCTTCCATTGTGGCGATATTGTAAGAGTTATAGTAAGAGCTATGCATATCATGAGGTGTGTTGTGAGCGTCAGAGTCATGGAATTTCGACTAAATTGATCAGAGGATGCTGTTGTGGTCCTATGAGTAAAATGGTGCAAGGTGTGAATTCAGCTAAGGTATGCAGTCACGTCTTGGTACTGCGTGTAATGATCGGTATGATGAGCGTATGTTGGAAACAGGCCTAGCATAGAATTTCGGATGTTGGAATTTGGCTCTAAGGCTTATTTTCTTGAATAAAAGGAATTACCTTTAGAATTGATCGAGCTAATGTGCTCAACCGAGTCGTGGTAGCACGGGAAGGTGCATGAGAAGTTAAACAGCGATTTCAGATTACTTCAGTGTAGTTCTTAGCACGTTCGAGGACGAACGTATGTTTAAGTAGGAGAGAATGTAACGACCCGACCGGTCATTTTGAGTCCTAGCACTCCTTTCAGCAGTCGGAGGCCATGAACAGCTTCATTTCAGGAACTATGACTTGTACGTGTGGTCGGAATTGAATTTCGGGAAGTCCTCAGTTGATTTGGAAAGAGAATTCTTATTTCGGAAGCTTAAAGTTGGAAGAATGAACTAGGATCGAAATTTTGGATAAACGACCTTGGAATCGGGATCTGAAGGTTCCAGCAGGTTTGTATGATGATTTCGGACTTAGACGTATGCCCGGATTGTGTTTTGGATAACCCGAGAGCCTTTTGGCGCCTATTGTGGAAGTTAGCATTTTGGAAGAAATTTCATAAGTTTGGCTTAAAGTGCATTTCAGAGTTATCGGTGTCCGTTTGGGATTCCGAGACTGTGAATAGCTCCGTATGGTGATTCTGGAGTTGGGGGCGCGATCGGAAGTGAATTTGGAGGTCCGTAGGTCATTTTGGAGCCATTTGGCTAAAGATAAAAATTTGAAGGTTTTTGAGAAGTTTGACCGGAAGTGGACTTTTTGATATCGGGGTTGGAATCCAATTCCGAAAGTTGTAGTAGGTCCGTAATGTCGAATATGACTTGTGCGGAAAATTTGAGGTCAATCGGACGTGATTTGATAGGTTTAAACATCGAAAATAGGAGTTTGAAATTTTGAAGTTCATAAAGCTTGAATCGGGGTGTAATTCATGGTTTTAGCATTGTTTCATATGATTTGATGCCTCGAGCAAGTCCGTAATGTACTTTGAGACTGGTTAGCATGATTGGTTGGGGTCCCGGGGGCCTCAGGTGGATTCCGGGTGGTTAACAGATCGAATTTATAAGGCCCCGTGAAATCCCTACTCAAAAACCCGGATCCCGTGGTGTCAAGTTAGGATCGTGTGTTAGACCTTTTTGGATTGAATAATGCATTAAAAAGTCAAAAATGCGGTCCAAAATGCGGTCGCATAATTGAAATGCGGGCCGCATATCTGCCGCAGAGTGAGGCAGAATGTTGGTTATAATTGAAGTCAGAAATGCGGTCGAAATGTGGTTGCATAATAGAAATGCGGACCGCATAGTCGTCGCATATTTTCCTTTGACTTGTGCGAGGGTCAGTT
>MU748043.1:1850-42276 GCA_026770625.1 Nicotiana glauca | reverse complement strand
CAAACAAAAACTCAAACAAGATCCCAAAATTAGGGCTTTTAACATGCTAATTCAGATAAAAATAAGGTGAATCAAGCAACCACTAACAAGCTGACCAAGAAACTCAAACAAAATCCCCAAGAAAATTAGGGTTTTCAACATGCGAGTTCAGATAGAAAATAATACAAACAAACACAGTAAAAACATGTCGAGTTTCAGAGAAAAGATGTTCGAGACAAAATAACATGAAACCCTAGTTGAGGAAAATAGAGTTTCTGAAAGCAAACATTAAAGAATTTTTGAGAAAAATGCATAGAAGGTTCACACACATATAGATCCAGAACAGATCTAAAATAAATCGAAGGAACCTCAAAGATTAGGGTTTCGTAAAAAACCCAAGAGACGAGATAGGCTTTGGAAACCATTGATCTGAGCAGAGAAGTCGAAGATCAAACTCAAATGGCCATGGCTGGCCAGACAGAGGTTGAAGATGATCGGAGAACAGCCATCGAGCAAAGCTTCGTCGAGACCTTTTCAAGATCTGGTCATAGGACCTTAGAGATGAGACCATAGAAGCCATGGGAGGCCGGTGTAGGGCTCCGATGAGACTGGGGGGCCATGGATTAGGTTTTTGATGGGAGGCGGCGGCTAGGGTTTTGAGAGAGCTCGAGAGACGAGAGCGTTTGAGGGCGGTGGATTGGGAAAATGAGATAGGGTTAGGCGGTTGTGTGAATCAAAAAAGGTAAGATGTAACGGTGGCCGTTGATCTAAATGATCAACGACCGAGATTTAAAAGGGATATGGGTTGGGCCGGTTCAACATGTACTGGGTCGGGTAGGCATGTTAATTGGGCTGGGTAATTGGGTTTTAAATTGGGGCTGAAATGGGTTGCCAAATTGGCTATAATTGAAATGCAATAAAGGCCAAATCGTAAATACCCAATTTTCCCCTTTTTAATTTTATATAAAAATAGTAATACTGATTTTAAAAATAAATTAAACATACTGGGTAAATAAGTATTATATAAATATTAATTAAAAAGTACTGGGATTAACATTATGAACATAAAATGTCATAAATTACAAGATAGGCTATAGTTGCAATTATATGCAATTTAGCTTTAAAATACCAAACAAATTTGTAAAAAATATGTGAAAATTAATTTAATTATATTTAGGTGTAAATTTAAAAATAAAATAAATTATTCACCAAAATGATAATTTTGGGAATAATTATTGGATTTTGTAGTGTAAAAATAGGCGATAAAATGGTTTTAAAATGTCAAAACTCTTGGATGTGCTTATATATGAACCAATATGCTATTTTGGAAATATTTGGGTATAAAAATACTTAGGAAAAAATTGGGTATCAACACAGGGTATGTGTTTATTTATGGAACGGGTCGTATGTCTCGGCAGATTAAATAGATGCATATATGGTTCGGGCCGTTCGACCCTCGGCAATGCACAATTTATATTTCTGCTGGATCGGGCCATCGCCTCGATGTGATTTGCGCATGTTATTTGCTGCTTGAGAATTTTAAAAGTGAAATTGCCCTTCGTGGCTTGATATAAATTAATAAGATAATAACGAGTAAACCTTGAAAATCCTTGATTATTTGTTGAAAGTGTTTACCTGTTTTTCGGCTTCGTGAATTAGAACTGCTATATAAATCCATGATTTCCTCACATGGTTAGTATATTTTCAGTTGACCCCTAGTAAGTATCGAAGTTGACCATCTCGTCTCTACTTCTTCGAGATTAGGCGGGATACTCATTGAGTACACGTTGTTTACGTACACATACTACACTTCTGTGCATTTTTGTTGCATAGGTATATGTACCTATAGCAGCCTATTGGGCGTAGCAGCATGGATGATTCTGGGACTAGGAGGGTTTCATTATTTGAGGCGACCCGCAGCTAGTGTAGTCCATTTCGGTATATTGTATTTATTTCCTATCTACTGTATTTCGGACGGATGTTGTATTTTATTTCCCTATCGATAGATGCTCATGCACTTGTGACACCGGGTTCAGGAAGGATTTTGGATTATTCATTATTAAGTCCTTTATTGAATTTACGTTTATTTTTTTCGTAAAATATTTATTGTTTAATATTCAATGTATAAGAAAATAATTTCCGCAATTAC
This sequence comes from Nicotiana glauca, assembly GCA_026770625.1. NCBI lineage: Eukaryota > Viridiplantae > Streptophyta > Magnoliopsida > Solanales > Solanaceae > Nicotiana > Nicotiana glauca. Next base: position 40,148 of record MU748043.1, on the reverse strand, counting down.
TAAAAACTGGAATTTGATTATGCATTCTTGGTTGTCTTGTCTGATAGCGGTGTCCGGTGCCATCACGACCCTTAGTGGATTTTGGGTCGTGAAATTAACTGTGTTTGTAGTTTTATGCTAGACAAATTCAACAAATAGCCAAAGCAAGTTGACTTAAAAAGTTCAAATTGCGTTGCTGATAATTTTGTTTTCAAATTGCTAACAATCTCAGAATTTATGTTACTGCCAAGTGTTGGTCTATTAATTGAACTAAGCTTCAATACAATACAGACACATATATAAGTATAAAACATGGGTATACAGTACACAAAGTGTGTATAAACAAATAAGGTGTAATATAATTTACCTTCAAAAATGATTTGGAATGCCTTCTCCTCTTTTTTGTAAGCTTAATATTATTTTGAGAAACAACAACTTCTAGTGGTTCCTTGACACTTTTAGAACCACTAATTTCACATTCCTTAGCACTTTGAGAACGAATTATTCTAATACTAGCTGACCCAGAGATATTCGAAGATGATCTAGAGGTATTTTGTGCCTTAGCCCTTTGTAATCGAGTCTGTCCTAAACTAACAACTTTTGTTTCGCTTGCTGATGATGATATAAAAACTGCATGATCACTTGGAGCACCTTTCATATAAGATTTTGCCATTGTAAGAGAATAATTTTCTTTATCCATGACAAAATTAAAAAAATCTGATGACACTAAGATTGGATGAATACGTTTTTTACGCTTGATGAGAGAGTGCTTTCTACCCATAAAACATCAATTGTTCAAAATTAAGCTTGAGATTTCAAAAATTAAATATCAAGAACAACCGATTAAACCCTAACAATTATGTTTTTGAAATTCGAGCTAATATATGACGCGTTATTTGGAAATTCGATGTACCTAGTGAATGGCGCGTCGTTTGCAACAGCTATGTGTAGCACATAATAAAGAAAATAAATTACTAAATCTAATTTATTATATTAGAATTGTACATATCCAGTACAAATAACAGAAGATTATTCTTTCAGGTGGCAAATCTCCAGTAGAATATATAGGAGAAATTCGAGGTACACTTTACTGAATTGCGCGTTAATGAATTGTGTGTCGTTTGCAAAAGTAATATGGACCCCAGTATACTTCATTAGTATAAAGCTGTAATATATGATATCCAAATTACTATCTATAAAATATACTAGAATCCTATGAAATGATTGAGAATGTCAGTATTATTGTGACACAACTACCAATGTATAATATAATATGTGGTACTATATGCATAAAAGAGTGCACCCAATGGTTATATTTTATTCTATGTGATGTAACGAAAATTAATATTACATCATAATACAAAGCTATGTATAGCGTAAAATAAAGAAAATAAATTACTAAATCTAATTTATTATATCAGGATTGCCCACTTCCAGTAAAATAAGCAAAAGATATGCTTTTAGGTGCTAAATCTCCAGTATAATATGCTAGAGCAATTGGAGGTACACTTTAATGAGTGGCGCGTCGTTTGCAAAAGCAATATAGACTCCAGTATAGTTCATTAATATAAAGCTGTAAAATATGAAATCCAAATTTCTATCCATAAGATACAGAATCCTGTGAAATGACAGAAAATATAATTATTACTGTCACACAAGTCACAACTACCTACTTTACTTGGAAATTTCATTCCTCTGAACCAGAACATCAAACAGACCTGAAAAGTTACCTTTATATTTATACGTATTAAATTTAGTAGGTGCACACTCTGTCTATATTAAATAATCAGTTCAATAGAAAAATTCTATCATATTTCATTATACTTTTAGCTTTTTCAAAAAAACCATGTCTGATGCTAGTGGAAGCAGGAAGCATGCTATGGACGAACTTATGCAAAACTGGGAGAAAATAAGAGCTAATTGGGAAAAAATAAGACCTCAGTTTTTTGCTGAGAAATCATTCTAGAACAGGCAGAATGTAGAAGGTAGTTCTGAAGGTTTTTCAACCTCATTCGACAAGTTTGTTCAAAACTTTGATTCTTTTAAGTATCCCAATAGGGACGACTGGGCTAAGCTCGAATATAGCTTAAAGAATTTTACTCATCTTATGGACAGAATAATAATTGAACAAAATCAGTTGTGTTTTGATTTCAACATGTTAAAGAATGATCTCATGAGACTTTATGGTCTTTTGCCCGGGTATTCTATAATTATCTCTGATTCAGATGATGATGAGATATATCGGAAAATTGAAGAGTATTATTCTGATGTCTCAAATGACTCGTAGTTTTTCTTAATCCCTTTTTAATGTTTTTGTTCTATGTTTTTGTTTTTGTTTTCTTTATTTTTATGTGGCTTTTCTTTTCTTTTTGTAGATCTTTATCTTCTACTATGATTATATGTGATTCTCCTTTGTAATAATTTTTTTATGTTTCTAATATATTATGTTTCTATGTTTCTATGATACAAATTCTTCATTGTTTGAAATGTCCAGTACATATTACTGGATATTATGCTAACACTTGATTTAACAATTTATAATTCGAGTGTAATATACAGGGAACAAAATATTAAATTATTTAATTCCAGTAATGTAACGACCCGATCGGTCGTTTTGCCTTTTAGAACCCCGTTCTCTTAAATAAAGCTTCCCATACTTGCCTTAACTAATTTACGACTTGCAGGGGCGATTGGTTCGGGAATTGGAATGGTTTTGAGTAAAAAATGCCTTTTTTCTTCTTTGAGATTTCTTAATAAGACCACGCTTGACTTTGGTCAACATTTTGTAAAAATGGACCCTAATTCATGATTTGATAATTTCTGAGGGTCCGTGGGAAAATATGGGACCTGGGCGTATGTCCGAAATCGAATTCTGAGGTCCCTAGCCCGAGTAATAAGTTTTTATCTAAAATTGTTTAATCGAAGTTTTAAGGAATTAAAGAACTAAGTAATCATTGATTCCCTAGGTATCGGGATCGGATTTTGGTTCTGAAGCTTGGTACAGTTCAGTAAAGTTGTTTAAGACTTGTCCGTAAAATTTGGTGTCAATCCGAGCAGTTTAAGGGCATTTTGACCCGTTAGAAAAGAATTAAAAACTTGAAGTTCAATAGTTTGACCCATTTGGTTTTAGGACATGATTCCAAGATTTAGCCTTGTTTTGAGTGATCCGAGGTTTCGGGTAGGCCAACCTCGTGATTTCAAACTTGTCGGTCTGTTCGGGCGGGGCTCGGGAGCCTCGAGCATCAAACGAGGGACGTAGAAAAACTTAAAAAGAGTTGTAGGTTGCTGCTTCTGTCATAACCGCATCTGTGGTTCTTGAGCCGCAGATGCAGTCAAGGAATCGCAGAAGCAAAAAAGGGGGAAGCACAGGGAAAACCGCAGAAGCGGCCCAGGGGCCGCAGAAGCGGTTCCGCTTATACGATCCCCAGACCGCAGATGCGGTCCAATCATTTTTGGCCCAAGCCGTAGAAGCGGCCCAATAACTGTAGAAGCGGTTCCGCCTATGCGACTCCCAGACCGCAGAAGCGGCCCAGTCCCTTATGCCTAAAGCCGTAGATGCGACCACTTTTTCGCAGAAGCGGGACCGCAGATGCGGTCCCCAAACCATAGAAGCGGAAATCGCTGGGCAGTGAGCTCTTTTAATTCGAGCTCAAGGTCATTTATTGCACACACTACTCCACACTTAGGCGAATTTGGGGCTTCCAAAGAGAGGGTTTCAACATAACATTTCAAGGTAAGTAATTCCCATTCATCCTTAGTTTAATTACATGTACATTAGGTAGATTGAACACTAAAAACTAAGTAGAAATCAAGGGTTAGAGCTAGACCTAGGGTTTTGTCACGACCCACTTTCCCAATCCCAGTCGTGATGGCACATCTCGTGAAGACAAGGCCATCCAGAACAACGCAAATACATCTTTTAGCAATTTCTAAGCTTTTAGCAAATCCAGAACAAGTGTAAATAGTGATAAAACACAGAAATAAAAATACCAACATACGATACCAACCCGACACAGCCCAAACCTGGGTGTCACAAGTCATGAGCTACTACAGAGTTTAAAATAAGTCTACAAAAGGTAAAGTCTGATGCAATTATCTGAAGGAAACCCAAAGATATGAAATAGAAGAGATAAGGGTTGAGGGACGTCAACAACTACATCGTCACTCCGACTAGCCTCCTGATCTGGGAAGAATCAGTGCTCAGGGGTAGACTCCACAATGCCTATATCTGCACATATGGTGCAGGGAGTAATGTGAGTACTCCAACTCAGTGAGTAACAATAATAAATAATAACTAAAAGTAAGAAAACACATAACAACACAAAGCAGTTCTATATCAGGCAGTAAAAGCAGTAAAATAGTAGAACAGTACAGGATAAAAGTGAAATTCCCTTTTTAAATAAATCTAGTAAATCAGGTAAAACATTAAGTAAATAGTGAGTAGAAATATGCCCCTCGGGCTCAGTACCAATCGTTCACAACAGGATCAGCCCCTCAGGCTCAGTATCAAATCACTCAAAACAGTATCAGCCCCTCGGGCTCAGTATCACATCACATGGGTACCCGCACTCACTGGGGGTGTACAGACTCCGGGAGGGGCCCCTTACGGCCCAAGCGCAAAATCAAGCCACCTCGTGGCATATAAAACAAGGCCTGAAAGCCAGCTCATATCATACTCGAGGCCTGAAAGCCTCCTTACATATCACTCGAGGCCTGAAAGCCTCCTCACATATCACTCGAGGCCTGAAAGCCTCCTTACATATCACTCGAGGCCTGAAAGCCTCCTCACATATCACTCGAGGCCTGAAAGCCTCCTCACATCATGCTCAAGGCCTGAAAGCCTCACTCAGTCTAGAAAAATATCATAAGCCCTTCGGGCATCAATAAAATAATAGTTCCCAGCCCAGACAACAGTGAAATATCAGTAAAGTCTCAAAATTCAATTAAAATGGCTGAGTTTGCAAAACAGTATAATCATTAGTACTGAGTTCAAATAACGTGCCAAAATAGTGAGGAAATAGTGAGAACAATCCCCAAAGGATTCAAATAATTATCATTAAGCCCAAAACATGGCAATAAGCCCAGATCACAATGATAAACAAATCAACTTAGTCAAATACACAGTAAAATATCAAATGGGACGGACCAAGTCACAATCCCTAATAGTAAACAACCTCGCGCTTGCCATTAAGCGCGTATTTCACCACAATATAGCACTACGTTGTGCAAATCTGGGGGTTTCAAACCCTCAGGGTATCATTTACTATCATTACTCACCTCAAGCCAACAGAAATCCTAGCTCGCTATGCCCTTGCCTCGTAAATTAACCTCCTCGCACGTCGAATCTGATCAAAACCATAACGAATACGTTACAATAGGCTAAGGGAACATAACCCAATCGAAAAGACTCAAAAAATATCGAAAATCATGAAATTAGCAAAACCCGAGCCCCGTGCCCACTTCTAGAAAAATCAGAAAATTAATATCATTGGATTCCTTATCTCTTCACGAGTCTATACAAGATTACCAAAATCGGAGTCCATTTGACCCCTCAAATTCCACTTTGAAATACCAAATTTCTAAGCCCTAACTTTACCCCCTTTTGATGAATTTCCATAAATTTCTATATTAATTCTACCATTATATCATGTATTTAGGCCAAAGAACTCACCTCCAATCACACTTAGTCGAAATCCCTTCAATTTCTATCCAAGAGCTCTCAAGATGCTCAAAAACGGTAGAAATTCGCGGATGAAATGTTTAATAAAACCCTTCTGTCCAGACCTCTTATCCTCTATACGATCGCAGCACAAGTCTTGCGATCGCAATGTACAAAATTCCAACTCCAAAATTTAACACTATGCGATCCCATACATACCCCTGCGATCTCAATGCACAAGATTCTTAAGCTATACGATCGCATACCTAAACCTGCAATCGCATTGAACAATTTTCTACTAAAAATCCCGGATCAACTTAACACTGTGCGATCACATGCCTCCCTATGCGACCATATTGAACAATTGGGCAACCCCTCAAAATCCTTCTATGCGATTGCAGAAGCCTTCTGTGATCGCAGAGAACAAAAGTCTGGAACCACTGAACCTGCAATTTCCGCAACATCCTAAGTCCCAAAAATCTTCCGTTAGCCATCCGAAATCACCCCGAGGCCCCCGGAACCTCACCCAAAATCACCAACACATCCTAAAACATCATTCAAACTTGTTCCAATCATCAAAACACATCTAATAATGCTAAAATCATTAATTATCATCGAATTCAAGCCTAAATTTCTCAAAAACTTTCGAAATACTCATTTGATCAAAAACCCAACCAAAACACCTCCAAATGACCTAAAATTTTACACACATATCCAAACCTAACGAAGCTACAGCAACTCTTGAAATTTCATTCCGACCCTCGGATCAAAATCTCAGCCATCAACTGGAATTCTCTAAAATACTAACTTCGCCAATTCAAGCCTAATTCTACATCGGACCTCCAAAATCAATTCCGATCACACTCCTAAGTCACAAATAATCCCCCGTAGCTAACCGAATCACCAGAAATCACATCCGAGCCCTCTAACTCAATAGTCAACATCCGGTTAACTTTTCCAAAACAAACCTTCCTTAAAGAGACTAAGTGTCTCATTTTCATAAAAAACCAATCCAATTCAACTCATTCACCCAAGACTCCTATAATGAAACATAAGGAAGTAGAAAATGGGGGAAACGAGGCAGTAACTCACGTGATAACGGGCCGGGTCATCATATCCTCCCCAACTAAAATAAATGCTCGTCCTCGAGCGGGTCAAGGAACATACCTGGACCCACAAACAGGTGAGGATATCTGCTCCGCATCTCCCACTCGGTCTCCCAAGTAGCCTCCTCCATGGGCCGACCTCTCTACTGCACCTTTACCGAAGCTATATCCTTTGACCTCAATTTTTGAACCTGACGACCCAAAATAGCCACTGGCTCCACATCATATGTCAAATCATCATCCAACTGAACAGTACTGAAGTGCAAAACATGGGACGGTTCTCCAACATACTTCCGGAGCATAGATACATGAAATACCGGATGCACGCCCGACAAGCTGGGTGGTAAGGCAAGCTGATAAGCCACCTCCCAATCCTCCTAAGTACCTCAAAAGGTCCAATAAACTGCGAACTCAACTTCCCTTTCTTCCCAAACCGCATAACACCCTTCATGGGCGAAACCTTCAGCAAGACCTTCTCACCCACCATATATGACACATCCTGAACCTTCCGGTCCGCGTAACTCTTTTGACGTGACTGTGCTATACGAAGCCTCTCCTGAATCATCTTCACCTTCTCTAGGCATCCTGAACCATCTCTGTCCCCAATAACCTAGCCTCACCGAGCTCGAACCATCCAATAGGCTATCTACACTGCCTCCTATGCAACGCCTCATATGGAGCCATCTGAATGCTCGACTGACAACTGTTGTTGTAGGCAAACTCTGCAAGCGGCAAAAACTCATCCCAAGAACCCCCAAAATCAATAACACATGCACGCAACATGTCCTCCAATATCTGCATAGTACACTCGGACTGCCCGTCCGTCTGAGGATGAAATGCTATACTCAACTCTACCTGCGTACCCAACTCTCGCTGAAATGTCCTCCAGAACTGAGAAGTGAACTGAGTACCCCTATCCGAGATAATAGACACTGGAACCCCATGCAAACGGACAATCTCTCGGATAAAGATCTCTGCTAGCCGCTCCGAAAAATAGGTAGTACATACCGGAATAAAGTGCACGGACTTGGTCAGCCTGTCCATAATCACCCAAATCGAATCGAACTTCTTCAAAGTCCGAGGGAGACCACTCCCAAAATCCATAGTAATCCTCTCCCACTTCCACTCGGAAATAATCATCCGTTGAAGTACACTGCCTGGCCTCTGATACTCGTATTTTACCCGCTGATAGTTGAGACACCAAGCCACAAACCCTACAATATCCTTCTTCATCCTCCTCCACCAGTAGTGCTGCCTCAAATCCTGATACATCTTCGCGGCACCCGGATGAATAGAATACCGCGAGCTGTGGGCCTCCTCCAATATCAACTCCCGAAGCTCATCCACATTAGGCACACAAATCCGTCCCTGCACCCTCAACACGCCATCATCATCAATGGTCACATCCCTGGCATCATTATGTTGAACCCAGTCCTTAGGGACAAGTAAATGTGGATCATCATATTGGCGCTCTCTGATGCGATCATATAAGGAAGACCGAGAAACCACACAAGCCAACACCCGACTGGGCTCCAAAATATCTAGTCTCACCAACCAATTGGCCAAGGCCTGAACATCATCTGCAAAGGGCCTCTCCACAACTGGAATGTATGCCAAGCTCCCCATACTAACTGCCTTTCGGCTCAAAGCATCGGCCACTACATTGGCCTTCACTGGGTGACATAGAATGGTAATATCATAGTCCTTAAGCAACTCTAGCCACCTTCGCTGCCTCAAATTAAGGTCCTTCTTCTTGAACAAATGTTGAAGACTGCGATGATCGGTGAATACCTCACAAGATACACCATACAAGTAGTGCCTCCAAATCTTCAAAGCATTAACTATAGCAGCCAACTCCAAATCATGTACAGGGTAGTTCTTCTCGTGGGACTTCAATTGACGAGAAGCATAAGCAATAACTCTACCCTCCTGCATTAATAAACATCCGATCCCAACTCTCGAAGCATCACAATATACAGTATAAGAGCCTGCGACTAAGGGCAAAACCAATACTGGAGCCGTGGTCAAGGCTGTCTTGAGCTTCTGAAAGCTCTCCTCGCACTCATTCAACCATACAAATGGAGCACCCTTCTGAGTCAACTTGGTCAAGGGCGATGCAATAGAGGAAAATCCCTGAACAAACCGGCGATAATAACCTGTCAACCCAAGGAAACTACGAATCTCTATGGAAGAGGTCGGTCTAGGCCAACTCTGCACCGCCTCTACCTTCTGCGGGTCGACCTGAATACCCTCTCTAAACACGACGTGCCCCAAGAAAGCTAATGAGCTGAGCCAAAACTCACACTTGGAGAACTTTGCATAAAACTTCTCCTCCCTCAATCTCTGCAATACAACTCATAAATGTTGTGCGTGCTCCTCCTGGCTACGCGAGTACACCAGAATATTATCAATAAAAACAATAACAAATGAATCTAGATACGGTTTAAATACATTGTTCATCAAATGCACGAACGTTGTTAGGGCATTAGTCAGCCCAAAGGACATAACAAGAAACTCATAGTGCCCATATCTAGTCCTGAAAGCAGTCTTCATAATATCTGAATCCCTGATCTTCAACTGGTGATAGCCTGAATGGAGATCAATCTTGGAGAATACCCTCTCCCCCTGAAGCTGGTCGAATAAATCATCAATACGCGGCAGGGGATACTTGTTCTTCACTGTTACTTTGTTCAATTGCCTGTAGTCAATGCATATTTGCATGGTGCCATCCTTCTTCTTCACAAATAAAACTGGTGCACCCCACGGTGACACACTAGGCCGAATGAACCCCTTATCTAGGAGTTCTTGAAGTTGATCCTTCAATTCTTTCAACTCCGCTGGTGCCATACAATATAAAGGAATGGAAATAGGCTAAGTAACCGGCACCAGGTCAATACCAAAATCAATGTCCCTGTCCGATGGCATGCCCGGTAGGTCTGCAGGAAAACATCGGGAAACTCCCACACAACTGGGACAGAATCAGTGCTAGGAGTCTCGGCTCCCACATCCCTCACGAATGCCAAATAGGAAAGATAACCGTTCCCAACCATACGCTGGGCCTTTAGGAATAAAATTACCCTACCAGGAACATAGTCAATCACACCACGCCACTCGATCTTCGGAACACCCAGTATAGCCAAAGTGACTGTCTTAGCATGATAGTCCAGGATAGCATGACATGGAGATAACCAGTCCAGGCCCAAAATAACATCAAAATCCACCATGCTCAATAACAATAGATCAACTCGGGTCTCCAAACCCCCAATAGTCACTAAACACGACCGATACACATGGTCTACAATAATAGTTTCGCCCACCGGGGTAGATACATGAACAAGTAAAGCAAGACACCCTCGGGTTCGTACCCAAATGATGAGCAAAATATGAGGACACATAAGAATAGGTGGAACCAGGATCAAATAAGACTGAGGCATCCCTGTGGCAGACTGAAATAATACCTGTAATGACGGCATTTGAAGCAATGGCATCTGTCCTGCCCTAAAAAGCATAAAAGTCAGCCTGACCACCGCTCGATCGACTTGTGCCTCTAGGGCGACCCCTGGATGCCTAACCCTTACCCCTAGCTGTGGGGTGGGTGCTGAAGAAACTGGACCAGAAGACAAGGGCTGACCCCTCTACTGAGATGAACTAGCAGCACGACGAGGACACTGCCTCCATATATGCCCAACCACTCCGCACTTATAACAACTCCCGGGCATTGGAGAATGGGACTGAAGGGAACCCATTGCACCTGAGTGACTGGCTGACGCACTCGGCCTAGAGGAACCCTGAACAGATGGAGCACGAGGTGAACTTTGTGCTGGAAGAGCGCTGAGAGATGGCTGACTCTGCTGAGAACCCTGTTGAACACGACTTGAAGATGCTCTACGATACTTAGAACGGGCCGACTGACCGAGCCTGAAAGAGCGACCCCTACCCTGCTAAAACTGGCCCCTCGAAGGAGCACCACTGTAACTGCCAGAACCTTGAGGCCTCTTGGCCACCCTCTCCTCTCGATCCTGGCGGTGAACCGACTCAATATCTCGAGCTATATCCACCACCTCCTCAAATGAAGCACCCAACACTCTCTCTCTCTCTCTAGTCATAAGAACACGAAAATGATAGTTAAGGCCATCCACAAATCTCCTGATCTGCTCACGTTGAGACAGAACTAGCCAAACTGTATGACAAGCCAACTCTAAGAACCTCATCTCGTACTGAGACACAATCATGTCTCCCTCTCGTAGCCTCTCAAACTGCCTATGCATCTCCTCCCTACAGGACCGCGTTACATACTTCTCCAAGAAGAGAGCGAAGAACTCCTGCCAAGTCAAAGGTGCTGCACCAACCGGCCTACGTCGCTCATACGCCTCCCACCAAGTGAAGGCGGCCCCAGTAAACTGAAAAGTAGTAAAAGACACACTACTGGACTCAAGGATCCCCTCAATACGGAGCATACACTGACACCTATCAAGAAAACCCTGGGCATCCTCGCCCTCAACTCCACTAAATATCGGAGGCTGGAGTTTACCAAACCTCTCGAGGCGACGCTGCTCGTCCTCGGGCATAACTAGAACCTGAAACTCCTGCACTGGAGCAACTTGCTGAGCTGGAGGTGCCTCTGGAGTATGTAATTCCTGCACTACCTGCTCAGGTGTGCGAGCAGCGGGCGTCTGATTGCCTCCCCCGGCCTGTGAGGTAGCTGTTGCTGCTGTGGTGGCCGAAACCACCTGAGCCAGGCCCATACAAACTGTCAATATCTGGCCCAATGTCTCTTGGAGACCCGGAATCACAATGGGCACAGCTGGTGCCTGAACTGGTGATGTTGGAGCCTTGTCCAGAGCTGGGGCAACTAGGGGATCCACAGGTGTTGCCCCTGCTGCTCTGCCTCTACCACGACCACGACTGTGTCCATGGTTTCTAGTAGCCTCAGTAGGTGGTACTGGTGGTCGTCCATCACATTCGGCAGCTCGTGTCCTCACCATCTGTTAGAGAATAGAACAAAGAGAAGTTTAGTACTCGGATCAGTAATTTCACACGATAGAATTTCAAGAATGTGAAGTTTTTCCTAAAAGGTTCTGCAGCCTCCCGAGGATAAGTACAGATGTCTCCATACCGATCCGCGAGACTCTACTAAACTAGCTCATAACTTGCGATACCTAGTAACCTAGGCTCTGATAACAACTTGTCACGACCCAATTTCCAACCTCGATCGTGATGGCGCCTCTCATGAAGCAAGGCCAGCCAGAACAATGCAAATACCTCTTTTAGCAATTTCTAAGCTTTTAGCAAATGAAGAACAGGTGTAAACAGTGATAAAACACAAAAATAACAATACCAACATACGATACCAACCCGACACAGCCCAAACTAGGGTGTCACAAGTCATGAGCTACTACAGAGTTTAAAATAAGTCTACAAAAGGTAAATTCTGATGCAATTATCTGAAGAAAACCCAAAGATATGTAATATGAGAGATAAGGGTTGCAGACATCAACAGCTACCTTGTCACTTTGACTAGCCTCCTGATCTGGGAAGAATTAGTGCTTAGGGGTAGACTCCACAATGCCTGTATCTGCACACATGGTGCAGGGAGTAATGTGAGTACTCCGACTCGGTGAGCAACAATAATAAATAATAACTGAAAGTAAGAAAACACATAATAGCACAAGGCAATTCTATATCAGGCAGTAAAAGTAGTAAAATAGTAGAACAGTACAGGATAAAAGTGAAATTCCCTTTTTAAATAAATCCAATAAATTAGGTAAAACATTAAGTAAATAGTGAGTAAAAATCTACCCCTCAGGCTCAGTATCACATCACTTAGAACAGTATCAGCCCCTTGGGCTCAGTATCACATCATATGGGTACCCGCGCTCACTAGGGGTGTACAGACTTCGGGAGGGGCCACGTACAGCCCAAGCGCAAAATCAAGCCACCTGAAAGCCTGATCACATCACACTCAAGGCCTGAAAGGCTCCTTACATATCACTCTCGAGTCCTGAAAGCCTCCTCACATATCACTCAAGGCCTGAAAGCCTCCTAACATATCACTCGAGGCCTGAAAGCTCTTCATATCACGCTCAAGGCCTGAAAGCATCACTTAGTCCAGAAAAATATCATAAGCCCTTCGGGCATCAATAAAATAATAGTTCTCAGCCCAGACAACAGTGAAATATTAGTAAAGTCTCAAAATTCAATTAAAACGGCTGAGTTTGCAAAACAGTATAATCATTAGGACTGAGTTCAAATAACTTGTCAAAATAGTGAGGAAATAGTAATAACAATACCCGAAGGATTCAAATAATCAGCATTAAGACCAAAACATGGCAATAAGCCCAAATCACGATGATAAACAAATGAACTTAATCAAATACGCGGTAAAATATCAAATGGGACGGATCAAGTCACAATCTTCAGTAGTAAACAACCCCGCGCTCACCATTAAGCGCGTATTTCACCTCAATATAGCACTACGTTGTGCAAATCCGAGGTTTCAAACCCTCAGGGTATCATTACTCACCTCAAGCCGGCCGAAAGCCTAGTTTTCTATGCCTTGCCTCGCAAATAGACCTTCTCGCACGTCAAATCTTATCAAAACTACAACGAATACATTACAATAGGCTAAGGGAACATAACCCAATCGAAATGACTCGAAAAATATCGAAAATCACTAAATTGGAAAAATCCGAGCCCCGGGCCCACTTCTCGAAAAATAAGAAAATTAACATCACCGGATTCCTTATCTCACCACGAGTCTATACATATCAAAATTACCAAAATCGGAGTCCATTTGACCCCTCAAATTCCACTTTGAAATACCAAATTTCTAAGCACTAGCTTTACCCCCTTTTGATGAATTTCCACAAATTTCTATATTAATTCTACTGTTAAATCATGTATTTAGGCCAAAGAACTCACCTCCAATCACACCTAGTCGAAATCCCTTCAATTTCTGTCCAAGAGCTCTCAAGATTGCTCAAAAATGGTAGAAAAAAGACTTAGTTCGCGGATGAAATGTTTAATAAAACCTTTCTGTCCAGACCTCTTTTCCTTTATGCGATCACAACACAAGTCTTGCGATCGCAATGACCAAAATTCCAACTACAAAATTTAATACTATGCAATCGCATACATACCCCTACTATCGCAATGCACAAGATTCTTAAGCTATGCGATCGCATACCTAAACCTACGATCGCATTGAACAATTTTCTACTAAAAATCCCGGATCAACTTTACACTGTGCGATCGCATGCCTCTCTATGCGATCGCATTGAACAATTAGACAAGCCCTCAAAATCCTTCTATGCGATCGCAGAGAACAAAAGTCTGCAACCACTGAACCTGCAATTTCTGCAACATCCTAAGTCCCAAAAACCTTCCGTTAGCCATCTGAAATCACCCCGAGGCCCCCGAGACCTCACCCAAAAGCACTAACACATGCTAAAATATCATTAAAACTTTTTCCAACCATCAAAACATATCTAACAATGCTAAAATTATCAATTCTCACCGAATTCAAGCCTAAGTTTCTCAAAAACTTCCGAAATATGCATTTGATCAAAAACCCAACCAAAACACCTCCGAATGACCTGAAATTTTACGCACACATCCAAAATCACCTAACGAAGCTATAGCAACTCTCAAAATTCTATTCTGACACTCGGATAAAAATCTCACCCATCAACTGGAATTCGCCAAAATACTAACTTCGCCAATTCAAGCCTAATTCTACACCGGACCTCCAAAATCAATTCTGATTACACTCCTAAGTGACAAATCATCCCTCGAAGCTAACCGAATCACCGGAAATCATATTCGAGCCCTCTAACTCAATATTCATTTCCATCAAAAACCAATCCAATTCAACTCATTCACCCAAGACTCCAATAATGAAACATAAGGAAGAAGAAAATAGGGGAAACGGGGTAGTAACTCACGTGAAGACGGGCCGGGTCGTCACATGTTTTAATAAAACTAATATTTAATCATGTAATTTGCTATGTAATGAACTAGAAGTGATATATTATTGATCCTTAAGTTGTAGAGAACGACTTCCTTAAAAAAATCTCGAAATTCGGGCATGTGGGCCCGGGGATAGAAATTAGGAAACTTGTGAAAGGGGTTGGGAAATGGCTTAAATAGCTAGAACTCGATCTTGTAAACTTATATTTACACGTTCTTAATTACTTTAACTAGTTTGTGATCGTTTGGCTCTGACTTGAGGGCTTGGAATTGTTTTAATCTTGGAGGTGCACCTTGGAGCGAGGTGAGTCTCCTTTCTAACCTTGTAAGAGGGAATTGTTCCCATAGGATTAATTAACGAGAATTTCCTGCTAAATGCGGGGTCTACTTACGTACTAGGTGACGAGAGTCCATGCGTAGCTACTATGATGTTAATTTCTTGGGTAGTTTAGGACCCACATCATGCCTAATTTGAAGATATCTTTCATTTAAATTGCCGATATGATCATTTATGATATGCTAGAGACTTGAGAGAAATAAAAAAGTGAACATATGAACTTGTTGAACCTTTGTAGGAATTTTCCTTGTATAAAAATGAGTCTTTAAGTGCATTCTTGATGTTTCTTAATATGTATGGATCGGGCCGATCGCCTCGATGAAAATAGATGCATCTATGGTATGGGATGTTCGACCCTCGGCAGTGCACATTTTTTTGTTAGAGCGGGCCGTCGACCTCCGCGTCTTTGTGCATGATGTATATATGTTTAAGACTAGGCATGACGTGATTACTCGCTAAGTATATAAAAAGGAATATGATAATTGAAATATGATCAAGGACATAATTATGATTTGTTTTCATTTTAACTTATTATCATTGGAGATTATTCATGCTTTATATAGCGCATTATTAATATATTATCTTGACCTTAGTAGGGATCAAGTCGACCTCTCGTCT
Organism: Nicotiana glauca; assembly: GCA_026770625.1. Classification (NCBI taxonomy): domain Eukaryota; kingdom Viridiplantae; phylum Streptophyta; class Magnoliopsida; order Solanales; family Solanaceae; genus Nicotiana; species Nicotiana glauca. The sequence continues at coordinate 24,481 of MU748043.1, read as the reverse complement.
CTACTTCTTCGAGATTAGACAGGATACTTACTGGGTACATATTCTTATGTACTTATACTACACTTATGTACTTAAATGTACAGGACCTGAGACAAGTGGACCCGGCTATCATTCTGGTGCGTGCCTGTGAGCAGATTTGAGACTTCTATGGTGAGCTATCTTCCCCTCCATGTTGATCTGCAGCTGAAAAAGTGCTTCCTTTGTATTTTTGTTATTTTTTTATCTATTCAGATGTAGACAATAAGATACTACGGTATTATTTTGGGTTGTGTATTCTATTAGTTGCCCGTAGCTTGTGACACCAGGTTCTGGCACGCACTTGGTAGACTATTATTTTGGAGTTGTGTACTATATTATTTACAGTATTTTGTCCTTATGGTTTAAATATCAAGTCAAGTGTTTATTCCACTTATTCTTAAATAGAAGCAGCATAAGAATTTTAGTAAAGTTTCTGCATTGGCTGGCCTGACAAGGGTGTCAAGCGCCCTCATAACCCATTGTGGAATTGGGTCGTGACAACATGGTATCAGAGCACTAGGTTCACGTAGGTCTCATGAGTTATGGGCAAACCTGATAGAGTCTTATTGATCGGTACGGAGACGTCTGTATTTATCTTCGAGAGGCTATAGGGTATTAGGAAAGACTACTCTTTATTCATTTCATGTCGTGCAGTGCTTAGTGTACTAAATTTCCCTCTTCTATTCTCTCACAGATGGTGAGTACTCGTACTGCTGACGTTCCTGACCCAGGAGGAGCTACTTCGCCTGTTGTTAGAGGCTGAGGCAGAGGTCGGGAGAGGGCACAATCCCGTGGTAGGGGACGAGGGCGTCCCAAAGTCATTCCAATTACACCACTGGTAGGTCCTGCGAGGGATCCCATCATTGAGGAGCAGGGCGAGGCGCCCGCAGCTGAGCCTACCCTGGTGGATTTCATGAAAGCACTGGGATTTTAGGAGGTCATGGGCCACATGCTACAATTCATGGATACTATGACTCAGGCTGGTTTATTTCCAGCAGACCTAGCTGCCCAGAGCCCTACTGCTCAGGCTCTAAGTCATGAAACTATAGTATATCAGACTCCGGGTGCACCACCCACAGATGGGGCTCATCCAGTTGCTGCATTGACACCCCAGCCTAGGCTAGCTATAGACGGTAATTCGCAGAAGTTATTGGACAGATGGACCAGGCTGCACCTTCCAGTCTTCAGGGGAGAGCATCATGAGGATGCCTAGGACTTCATTGACAAGTGCAGGGACAGACTGCACAACATAAGGATATTGGAGTCGCATGGAGTTGACTTCACTATTTTTCAGCTTGAGGGCAGGGCCCGTAGATGGTGGCATTCGTATGCACTTAGCAGGCCAGCATGTGCTTCTCCCCTCACTGGGGTCAGTTTGCATAGTTATTCCTTGGTCGGTACATTCGACCCTCTGAGAGGGAAGAGCTGCATCATCAATTTAAGTATCTGGAGTAGGGTCGGATGTCAGTGAATGATTATGAGGCGAGGTTCTCTAAGTTATCTCGCCATGCACTTATGATAATCCCCACAGAGGTAAAGAGAGTACAGAGATTTGTTGCGGGGTTACACCCCACTATCCGGTCGGGTATGGCCCGAGAGGTAGATATAGGCACCAGGTATCAGTTAGTACTTGAGATTACTCGTAGGATTGAGGGTTAGAGAGTAGATGCAGCAGGATAAGAGGGATAGATTCTTCGAAGATTTTAGAGGCGCCCCAGCTAGGGATAGAGGTCAGTTTGGGAGGGGTCAGCCCAGCAGGCTCCCAGTTTCAGCACCGTGCTCCAGTGCACTCCTATTTCAGTGCCATGCCATAGAGTTTTTATCGCTCGCCAACTATTCGGGGTTCATCTAGTGGGTATCCAGGTCCTCCAGATTCTTCCAGTTCTTATTTCAGTGCTATGCCAGAGAGTTCATATCGCCCACCGGCTATTCAGGCTTCTTCTAGTGGGTCTTATAGTTTTCAGGGTCAGCCATCCGGACAGCAGGCCACCACACCTCGTTGCTTTAAGTGCAGGGACCCGGGTCACATGAGTAGATACTGCCCCAAGTTTAGGGGAAAGGCAGTGCAGTAGAGGCAGCAGCCCATGACTCCAGCACCAGCGGGCCAGCCACCTAGAGGTGGAGGATAGACTGGTAGAGGTCGTCCTAGGGGTTGGGGCCAGACAAGGAGAGGTCGGCCAGCTACTACTCACACAGATGGAGTCCAGACAGTCGGTGCTTCAGCTAGATTCTATGCCCTTCCGTCCAGGCCAGATGTATTGTCCTCAGATGTCATTATCACATGTATTATTTTATCGGTGGTAGGGATGCTTCGGTATTATTTAAACCAGGGTCTACTTATTCATATGTATCATATCTGTTTGCTCATTTCCTGGTTATTTCTCCTGAGCCTTTGGATGTTCCTGTTCATATGTCCACTCATGTGAGCAATTTTGTGGTTGTGTATTGGATCTACCGGTCTTGTGTGGTTACTTTTTGTGGTTTCAAGACTAGAGCAGATCTTCTGTTGCTTGATATGATTGATTTTGAGGTCATCCTGGGCATGGATTGGTCGTCTCCATATCACGCTGTCCTTGATTGCCATGCGAAGATTGTTTCACTAGTGATACCAGGATTGCCAATATTGGAGTGGAAGGGTTCCACGGTTGATATGCCTAGCAGGGTTATTTCCTTCCTGAAGGCTCGATATTTGGTCAAGAAGGGGTGTTTGGCCTATCTAGCTTATGTTCGAGACATCATTACGGAGTCTCCGACGATTGATTCAGTGCCAGTAGTCTGAGAGTTCGCTGATGTTTTTCCTTCTGATCTACTAGGCATGCCTCCGGATTGTGATATTGATTTCTGTATTGATTTGGCTCCAGGAACTCAGCCTATATCTATTCTACCATACCGTATGGCTCCTAAGGAGCTGAAGGAGCAGTTAGAGGAGTTGTTGGCAAAGGGGTTTGTTAGGCCCAGTGTATCACCTTGGGGCGCACCAGTGCTATTTGTGAAAAAGAAGAATGTGACCATGCGGATGTGCATTGATTACCGCAAGTTGAATAAGGTCACCATCAAGAACAAGTACCCATTGCCTTGTATTGATGATTTGTTTGATCAGCTGCAGGGAGATAGGGTATTCTCTAAGATCGACCTGAGGTCAGGCTATTATCAGCTGAAGATTCGAGACTCAGATTTTCCGAAGACTGCATTCAAAACTAGATATAGCCACTATGAGTTTCTGGTGATGTCCTTCGGTTTGACTAATGCCTAGGCAGCATTTATGGATCTGATTAACCGGGTATTCAAGCTTTACATTGATTCCTTTGTTATCGTCTTCATTGATGACATCTTGATATACTCACGTAGACTGGGGGAGCACGAGCAGCATTTGAGAGTAGTGCTTCAGACCTTGCTAGAGCAAAAGTTGTTTGCTAAGTTCTCCAAGTGTGAGTTTTGGCTAGAGTCAGTGGCATTCTTGAGGCATGTAGTGTCAGGAGAGGGTACTAAGGTGGATCCCAAGAAGATTGAGGCAGTTCAGAGTTGGCCACGCCCCACTTCAGTGACCGAGATCAGGAGTTTTCTGGGCCTAGCAGGTTATTATCGACGATTTGTGCAGGGCTTTTCATCCATTGCATCACCTTTGACCAGACTGACCCAAAAGGGTGCCCTATTTCATTGGTCCGATGATTGTGAGGAGAGCTTTCGGAAGCTCAAGACGGCTTTGACTACAGCACCAGTTCTTGTATTGCCTTTTGGTGCAGGGATGTATACTATATATTATGACGCTTCACGCGTTGGTTTGGGATGTGTGTTAATGCATGAGGGGCGAGTTATTGCATATGCTTTGCATTAGCTGAAGGTTCATGAGAAGAATTATCCTGTGCACTATCTGGAGTTGGTCGCGATTATTTATGCTCTTACGATATGGAGGCACTATTTGTATGGGGTGCCTTGCGAGGTTTATATCGATCACCGCAGCTTTCTGCATCTGTTCAAGCAGAGGGACCTTAATTTGAGGTAGCGCAGGTGGCTTGAGTTACTGAAGGATTATGATGTTACCATTCTTTATCATCCGGGCAAGGAAAATATGGTCGCGGATGCCTTGAGCAGAAAGGCAGAGAGTATGGGTAGTTTGGCATTCATTCCAGCAGAGGAGAGGCCCCTGGCTTTGGACATCCAGTCCTTAGCCAACAAACTTGTGAGGTTAGACATTTCAGAGTCCAGCCAGGTTTTAGCATGTGTGGTTGCTCGGTCCTTATTATTGGGGGAGATTAAGGCCCGCCAGTACAATGATCCATATTTGGAGGTTCTCAGATAGACGGTACTTCAGTGAGGTGCCAAGGAGGTTTCTATTGGCGAGGATGGTGTGTTGCGGCTTCAGGGCCATCTATGTGTTCCTAATGTTGATGGTCTCAGGGAGAGGATTCTAGAGGAGGCCCACAGTTCGAGGTACTCCATTCATCCGGGTGCCACAAAGATGTATCGTGACTTGGGGCAGCATTACTGGTGGCGTAGGATAAAGAAAGATATCGTGGAGTATGTAGCTAGATGTTTGAATTGCCAGCAGGTCAAGTGTGAGCATCAGAGGCCAAGTGGCCTTCTTCAGCAGATGCCCATTCCAGAGTGGAAGTGGGAGCGCATCACCATGGATTTTGTGGTTGGGTTGCCGCGTACCTTGCGAAAGGCGGATTCCATATGGGTCATTATGGATAGGTTGACCAAGTTGGCCCATTTCATTCCTATGGCGACTACCTATACAGCGGAGAGATATGCTCAGATTTACATTCGAGAGATAGTTAGGTTGCACGTGTGTGCTGGTTTCCATCATATCAGACATAGTCCCTCAGTTCACTTCCCATTTTTAGAGAGCTGTGCAGAGCGAGTTGGGGACTCGTGTAGAGCTTAGAACAATATTCCATCCTCAGACCGACGGTCAGTCGGAGTGAATAGTGCAGATCTTGGAAGATATGCTTAGAGCTTGTGTGATTGACTTTGGAGGGCAGTGGGATCAGTTCTTGTCATTAGCAGAGTTTGCATACAATAACAGCTATCAGTCCAGCATAGAGATGGCCCTGTATGAGGCATTATATGGTCGATGTTGTTGTTCTCCTATCGGGTGGTGTGAGCCTGGTGAGGCTAGGTTGCCTGGTACAAATTTGGTATAGGATGCCTTGGATAAGGTAAAGTTGATTCAGGAGAGGCTCCGCACAGCTCAGTCCAGACAGAAGAGTTGCGCGGATCAGAAGGAGTGTGATGTATCATTCATGATTGGCGAGAAGGTTCTCTTGAAAGTCTCGCCGATAAAGGGCATTATGAGTTCGGGAAGAAGGTCAAGTTAAGCCCAAGGTTTATTGGTCCTTTTGAGGTGTTGAGGCGAGTTGGAAAGGTTTCCTATGAGCTTGCTTTACCTCCCAGTCTATCGGGAGTTCATCAAGTTTTTCATGTATCGATGCTTTGGAAGTATCATGCCGACCTATCATATGTGCTGGACTTTAGTACCATCCAGTTAGATGAGAGCTTGGGCTACAAGGAGGAGCCAGTCGCCATTACTGATAGACAGAATCGCGAGTTGAGATCCAAGAGGATTTCTGCAGTGAGGGTCCAGTAGAGGGGCCAACCGGTCGAGGAGACGACCTGGGAGTCCGAGGAGGACATATGGAGCAGATATCCCCACTTATTCAGCAGTCTAGGTACTTTTCTATGTCCATTCGAGGACGAACGTTTGTTTAAGAGGTGGAGAATGTAACGACCCGACCTGTCATTTTGCCTTTTAGAACCCCTTTTCCCTAAATAAAGCTTCTCGTACTTGCCTTAACTAATTTACAACTTGCAAGGGTGATTGGTTCGGGAATTGGAAGGGTTTTGAGTAAAAATATGCCCTTTTGCTTCTTTAAGATTTCTTAATAAGACCAAGCTTGACTTCGGTCAACATTTTGGGAAAACGGACCTAAATTTGTGATTTGACAATTTCTGAGGGTCCGTGGAAAAATATGGGACATGGACGTATGTCCGGAATTGAATTACGAGGTCCCTAGCCCGAGTAATGAATATTTATCTAAAATTGTTTAATCGAAGTTTTAAGGAATTAAAGAAACTAAGTAATCATTGATTCCCTAGGTATCGGGATCAAATTTTGGTTCTGAAGCTTAGTACTGGTCCGTAATGTTGTTTAAGACTTGCCCGTAATTTTTGGTGTCAATCTGAGTAGGTTAAGGGCGTTTTGACCCGTTAGAAGAGAATTAAGAACTTGAAGTTCAATAGTTTGATCCATTTGGTTTTAGGACATGATTCCAAGATTAAGCATTGTTTTGGTTCGGGTAGGTCCGCCTCGTGATTTCAGACTTGTCAGTATGTTCAGGCGGGGCTCAGGAGCCCCGAGCATCAAACGAGCGGGGTTCGAGCAAAGTAGAAAAATTTAAATAGAGCTGTAGGTTGCTGCTTCTATCATAACCGCATCTGCAGTTCTTGAGCCGCAAAAGCAGGATTGCAGATGCGGTCAACGAATCGCAGAAGCGAAAAGGGGGAAGCCCAGGGAAAAATGCAGAAGCGGTTCCGCTTATGCGATCCCCAGACCGCAGATGCGGTCCAATCATTTTTGGCCCAAGCCGCAGAAGCGGCCCAATAACCACAGAAGCGGTTCCGCCTATGCGACTCCTAGACCGCAAAAGAGGCCCAGTCCCTTATGCCTAAAGCCGCAGATGCGGCCACTTTTCCACAGAAGCGGGACCACAGATGCGGTCCCCAAATCGCAGAAACAGAAATCGCTGGGTAGTGAGCTCTTTTAATTCGAGATCAAGGTCATTTATTACACATACTACTCCACACTTAGGCAAATTTGGGGCTTCCAAAGAGAGGGTTTCAATATAACATTTCAAGGTAAGTAATTCACATTCATCCTTAGTTTAAATACATGTACATTAGGTAGATTGAACACTAAAAACTAAGTAAAAATCAAGGGTTAGAGCAAGACCTAGGGTTTTAATAAAACTAAGATTTAATCATGTAATTTGCTATGTAATGAACTAGAATTAATATATTATTCATCCTTAGGTTGTAGAGAACGACTTCCTTAGAAAAATCTCGGAATCCGGGCACATGGACCCGGGGTCGGGAATTAGAAAACTTGTGAAAAGGGTTGATAAATGGATTAAATAGCTAGAACTCGATCTTGTAAACTTATATTAAATAGTTTTTACTTCCTTTAACTAGTTTGTGATCGTTTGGCTCTGACTTGAGGGCTTGGACTTGTTTTAATCTTGGACGTGCACCTTTGAGCAAGGTGAGTCTCCTTTCTAACCTTGTAAGAGGAAGTTGTCCCCATAGGATTAATTAACGAGAATTTGCTGCTAAATGCGGGGGCTACTTACGTACTAGGTGACGAGAGTCCATGCGTAGCTACTATGATGTTAATTGCTTGGGTAGTTTAGGACCCACAACATGCCTAATTTGAAGATATCTTTCATTTAAATTGCCAAGATGATCATTTATGATATGCTAGAGACTTGAGAGAAATAAAAAAGTGAACATATGAACTTGTTGAACCTTTGTAGGAATTTTCCTTGTATAAAAATGAGCCTTTAAGTGCATTCTTGATGTTTCTTAATATGTATGGATCGGGCCGATCGCCTCGGTGAAAATAGATGCATCTATGGTATGGGTCGTTCAACCCTCAGCAGTGCATATTTTTTTTATTGGAGCGGGTTGTCGACCTCGGCGTGTTTGTGCATGATGTATATATATTTAAGACTAGATATGACGTGATTACTCGCTAATTATGTAAAAAGGAAGATGATAATTAAAATATGATCAAGGACATAATTATGATTTATTTTCATTTTAACTTATTGTCATTGGAGATTCTTCATGCTTTATATAGCGCATTATTAATATATTATCTTGACCCTAGTAGGTATCAAGTCGACCTCTCGTCTCTACTTCTTCGAGATTAGACGGGATACTTACTGGGTACATATTTTTATGTACTCATACTACATTTCTGTACTTAAATGTAGAGGACCTGAGACAGGTGGACCCGACTATCATTCTGGTGCGCGCCCGTGAGCGGATTTGGGACTTCTACGGTGAGTTGTCTTCCACTCCATGTCAATCCGCAGCCGAAGAAGCCCTTCCTTTGTATTTTTGTTATTTTCTGTCTATTCAGATGCAGACACTAGGATACTACGGTATTATTTTGGGTTGTGTATTCTATTAGTTGCCCGTAGCTTGTGACACTAGGTTCTGGCACACACTTGGTAGACTACTATTTTGGGGTTGTGTATTATATTATTTACAGTATTTTGTCCTTCTGGTTTAAATATCTAGTCAAGTGTTTATTCAACTTATTCTTAATTAGAAGCAGCATAAGAATTTTAGTAAAGTTTCCGCATTGGCTGGCCTGACAAGGGTGTCAGGCGCCCTCATGACCCATTGTGGAATTAGGTCGTGACAAGTAAGTTGTTCTAGATACCAAGTTTCTACTATTTTCTAGTTCTCCATTATAAAATATTGGCTTATATCCCCACATAAGTAGTATTTCCAGCATAATTTATAGGGTGTAACCAAAATTTGGATTAATTTAGGGCGAAAAATATGTATTTTTCACGTCTAGTGGTAAATACAGGAGATAGTAGTATTGCAATATATATCTCCAGTATAAAATACAGGAAAATAAATACTAAATTATTTAATTCAGTAAATTATTCTAGATACCAAGTTTACACTATTTTCCACTTCTCCATTATAATATACTGGTTTGTATATCTTGATAAGTAGTATTTCCACCATATTTGATAGGGAATAATCAAAATTGGATTAATTTCGGGTAAAAAAATTCTAGACTTTTCAAGTTCAGTATTAAATACTGGAGATTATGGTTTAGCAATTCATATATCCAGTGTAATATACAGGGACCAACATATTCAATTATTTACTTCCAATAAGTTGCTCTAGATACTAAGTTTTCACTATTTTTCAGTTCTCCATTATAAAATACTGGCTTATATCCCTACATAAGTAGTATTTCCAGCATAATTTATAGGGTCTAACCAAAATTTGGACTAATTTAGGGTGAAAAATATTTATTTGTTACGTCCAGATGTAAATACAGGTCATAGTAGTATTGCAATATATATCTCCAGTATAAAATACAGGAAAATAAATAATAAATTATTTAATTCAGTAAATTATTCTAGATACCAAGTTTACACTATTTTTCACTTCTCCATTATAATATACTGGCTTATATACCTTGATAAGTAGTATTTCCACCATATTTGATAGGGAATAACCAAAATTGGATTAATTTCGGGTAAAAAATTCTGGACTTTTCAAGTTCAGTATTAAATACTGGAGATTATGGTTTAACAATTCACATATCCACTGTAATATACAGGGAATCAAAATATTAAATTATTTTATTCCAGTAAGTTGCTCTAGATATCAAGTTTTTACTATTTTCCAGCTCTCCATTATAAAATACTGCCTCATACATAAGTAGTATTTCCAGCATAATTTATAGGGTGTAACTAAAATTGGACTAATTTAAAGTGAAAAATATATATTTTTCACGTCCAGAATTAAATACAGGACATAGTAGTATAGTATAGAGTGTGTGTGTGTGTGTGTGTGTATATATATATATCCGTTGTAATATACAGGAAATAAATATTAAATTATTTAATTCAGTAAATTATTCTAGATACCAAGTTTTTACTATTTTTCAGTTCTCCATTATAAAATACTGGATTATATCCCTACATAAGTAGTATTTCCACCATATTTGATAGGGAATAACCAAAATAGGATTAATATCGGGTAAAAAATACTAGACTTTTCAAGTTCAGTATTAAATACTAGAGATTATGGTTTAATAAGTTATATTTCCAATGTAATATACAGGGAATAAAATATTAAATTATTTAATTTCAGTAAGTTGTTCTAGATACCAATTTTTCAGTATTTTCCGGTTCTCCATTATAAAATATTGGCTTATATCCCCACATAAGTAGTATTTTCAGCATAATTTAATAAAATTTTAAATTATTTAAATACAAAATATTATTTCCACTATTTTTCACTATTTCCTGAATTTCCAGCTAACTTGATAGGGAATAACCAAAATTGGATAAACTTCGGGTAAAAAATACTAGACTTTACAAGTTCAGTATTAAATACTGGAGATTATGGTTTAACAATTTATATTTTCAGTGTAATATACAGGGAACAAAATATTAAATTATTTAATTCTAGTAAGTTATTCTAGATATCAAGTTTCCACTATTTTCCAGTTCTCCGTTATAAAATACTAGCTTATATCCCCACGTAAGTAGCATTTTCAGCATAATTTATAGGGTGTAACCAAAATTGGACTAATTTAAGGTGAAAAATATGTATTTTTCACGTCCAGAATTAAATACAGGACATAGTAGTATTGCAACATATATCTCCACTATAAAATACAGGAAAATAAATACTAAATTATTTAATTCAATAAATTGTTCTAGATACCAAGTTTACACTATTTTCCACTTCTCCATTATAATATACTGGATTATATACCTTGATAAGTGTCACGACCCGGATTTCCCTCCTTCGGGAGTCGTGATGGTGCCTACTATTAGGAGCTAGGCAAGCCAACCATTTATTACCTCTTTTAGCAAACATCAACAATTTTATAAAACGAAACATGTAATAACATAAGCAGAAGTCTCAAATGTAAACAACTGAAGAAAAAAAAAACAGAAGTTCCAATACAAAACTCTACCCAAGATTGGTTTCGCAACACTCACGAACTTCTAAGATTTACTAAATACAATGGAGTAAAAGAAATCATAATCTGTTTGTTTCGATACAAGGGTAACAAACTGAAGTAAAGATAGATGAGACTCCGGGCCCGTGGACATCAGCAAGGCTACCTCGGTGTCTCTGGACTGAAGGTCTACTACTAATCTACTGTTGCTGTCCAAAAGCTGCTCCAACACCGTGATCTGTGCAAAAGAGCACAAAAGTATAGCATCATCACAACCGACCCCATGTGCTGGTAAGTACCTAGCCTAACCCCGGCGAAGTAGTGACGAGGCTAGACTGGACATCACATAGTGCATATATATATATATATATATATATATATATATATATATATATATATATATATATATATATATATATATATATACAAGTACAATGGGAAAATAGCACGAAAATAACAATTTAAAACTGGCGAGGGGAGCATGCTTCAGGGGTAACAGTTAGAAACAAATATCAGGAATAATGGTAAGTACATCTACAATTTAACTTCTAGCAATAGTGAATAGACAAGACAACTTTCATATTCAACTCATCTCATTACAAGCGTGCAATCCAATCCCATTTATCAATATCTCGTGGCAGGCGTACCACCCGCTCCCATCTTAGTATATATCATACGTGGTAGGCGTACCACTCGCTCCCTTTTCAATATATCATATGGTAGGCGTACCACTCACTCCCATTTCATATCACTAGTGGTAGGCGTACCACTTGCTCCCAATTCATATTACTTGTGGTAGGCGTACCACCCGCTCCCAATTCATATCACTTGTGGTAGGCGTACGACCCGCTCCCAATTCATTACAACACAAGATCACAGAGAAATCCCAACAAGGGAATGAGGTAATATAATAAACTTCCCGGCAAGGGATCAGGACAACATAGTAGGCTTCCCAGCAAGGGATCAAAAGATCAAATCAACTATCCCGACAAGGGAGATTCTATCTATAACCAAAATTATTCAATTTCTACTTAACACAAATAATACCAATGCTCAGTCATAACAATTACTTGCTTGATTTTAAAGATCCTCAACCAAGACTTCATAAGTACCATTTAAGAATGCAACGACTTAGCAATTTAAGACTCATGGTCATGCTCGACACCAATGTATAGATACTCGTCACCATGCCTATACATCGTACTCAATCAATTAGCAAATAACAAAATAAGACCCACTCTTATTCCCTCAAGCTAGGGTTAAACCAAACACTTACCTCAAACTTCAACGGATAACTCAATCCTCAACAATTGCTTTCCCTCTTGAATTCGGCTCCAACTTGACCAAACCTATGCAATAAGGACTTCATGTTATCAATATGTGCTAAACAAATCAAACCCAATGACTAATTATAGCTTTTTCATCACTTTACCCCAAAAGGTCAAAAACGCCCCTGGGCTCACATGGTCAAAACCCGAGGTTCGAACCAAAACCCAATTATCCATTCCCCCATAAACTCAAATATAAAAGTTATTTTGGAATTGGACCTCGAATTGAGGTCCAACACCCTCAATTTTTGAAAACCTAGTTCTACCCTAAATTCCCAAATTTCCCCAATGAAATCTTTGTTTTGAAGTTGAAATTATGTTTAAGGATGTTAAGAAGTAAAGAAAATAAGTTAGAAATTACTTACCAATCGTTTTGAAGAAAAAGAATCGTTTGGAAAATCGCCTCTTGTGTTTTGGGTTTTGAAAAAGTGAAAAATGACTAAAAATCCCAACCTTTTATACCCTACTGGAGGCTCAGCCAGGACCACGCAAAAGTGCACCGCAGCCGCACTGAGGGACTGAAAAAATGACCCTCTCTGAACCCACCCATCGTGGACCGCACTGATATGAGGTGCGGTCGCGCTGTGGAATTTGACTAAATCCCCACTCTCTGAATCTCTCAGCGCGGACTGCACTGATAAGGGACGCGGCCGCGCTGGTCAACCTGAACCACTAGCCCTCTGTATCTAGCCACGCAGACCGCTCAGGAATGCACCGCGGCCGCGCGCGGGGCCTGCAACTCCCTGAACCTGCAACCATCTCATATTTCTAGCCTAAGACCTCCCTGGGACCTACTCAAAACTCACCCGAGCCCTCGGGGCTCCAATCCGAACATAAATATAAACTCAAAAGCATACTACGGACTCATCCGTGCGATCAAATCACCCAAATAACATCATACATCATCAAATTAGGCCTCAAGACCCCTGATTTCCTTCCAATTTCCATAAAACATCAAGTTTAGAGTTTTTAGTCCAAAACACGTCAAACGACGTCCAAATACAAGAAAACTTTACATAAAGTACTTAAACCATATATGAGGCTTGTACTGGGAGTCGGAACTAAAATACGACCCTGATACCACAATCTTTTAATCAAATTTCATTCCTAATTTCCTTAATAATTTCAGAAAAATAATTTCACAAAAAAATTCATTTCTCGGGCTCTAGACCCGGAATTCGACCCCGAGCATATGCCCGAGTCCCATATTTTTTATGGACCCTCTGGGACCGTCGAATCACGGGTCAGGGTCCGTTTACCAAAAATGTTGATCGAAGTCAAATATATCCGTATTAATATTAAAATTTATCATTTTTCACACAGAATTCATATTTAAGCTTTCCGATTACGCGCTCAGACTGCGCACACAAATCGAGGCAACCCTAAATGAGGTTTCCACGGCCTCAGAAGTATAGAGTGAGTAGGAATACAGGCTATGACCCTTTGGGTCGTCACATTCTCCACCTCTAAAACAACCGTTCGTCCTCGAACAGACAAAAAAAATAAGTACCTGAGTCGGGGAAAAGATGGGGATAATGGCTCCGCATATCAGACTCGGACTCCCAGGTTGATGCCTCAGGAGGCTAACCTCTCCACTGAACACGTACAGAAGGAAAACTCTTAGATCTCAACTGACAAACCTGCCGGTCTAGAATAGCTATCGGCTCATCCTCATAGGACAAATCCTTGTCCAACTGGACAGTACTGAAATCTAACACGTGGGCTGGATCGTCGTGATACCTCCGAAGCATGGATACATGAAAAACTGAATGCACGGCTGATAAGCTAGGCAGCAATGGAAGTCTATAATCCGCCTCTCCCACTCGATCAAGAATCTCAAATGGACCAATGAATCTAGAGCTAAGCTTGCCCTTCTTCACAAATCTCATCATGCCCTTCATAGGTAACACTCGGAGCAATACTCGCTCACCAAACATGAAAGCTACATCTTGAACCTTGCGATCTGCATAGCTCTTTTGCCTGGACTGAGCCAAACGAAGCCTATCCTGAATAATCTTGACCTTGTCCAAGGCCTCCTGAACCAAATCTGTACCTATCAACCGAGCCTCTCCCAGCTCAAACCACTCAATCGGAGACCGACACTGCCTACCATATAAAGCCTCATAAGGAGCCATTTGGATGCTCGACTGGTAGCTGTTATTGTAGGAAAACTCCACTAAAGGCAAGAACTGATCCCACGAACCTCCAAAGTCAATAACACAAGCCCAGAGCATATCCTCTAAAATCTGAATAGTCTGCTTGGATTGTCCGTCTGTCTGAGGATGAAACGCTGTGCTCAACTCAACCCGTGTGCCCAACTCTCACTTAACTGTGCCCCAGAAGTGCGAGGTAAAATACGTACCCCGGTCCAAAATAATATATACTGGCACACCATGAAAGCGAACAATCTCCCGGATATAAATATCAGCTAATCTCTCGGATGAATAGGAGACTGCCACAAGAATGAAATGTGCTGACTTGGTCAGCCTATCAACAATAACCCATATCGCATCGAACTTCTTCCGAGTCAACGGAAGTCCGGTAACAAAGTCCATAGAGATCCTCTCCCACTTCCACTCGGTAAGCTCAATCCTCTGAAATAAACCACCAGGCCTCTGATGCTCGTACTTAACCTGCTGACAGTTCAAACATCGAGCCACATATGTAACAATATCCTTCTTCATCCTACGCCACCAATAATGCTGCCACAAGTCCTGATACATCTTCGCGGCGCCTGGGTGAATAGAGTACCGGGAACTATAGGCCTCTTCTAAAATCAACTCTTAAAGTCCACATTAGGTATGCCAACTCGCCCCTACAATCTCAAAACTCCATCCGCATCTAAGTTAAACTGCTGGGCATCTCCACGCTGCACCGTGTCTCTAAGGACACACAAACGGGGGTCATCAAACTGCCGATCACGGATAGCTCCAATAATTAAGAACAGGCGACCGTGCAAGCTAACACGCGACTGGGCTCAAAAACATCCAGTCTCACGAACTGATTGGCTAGGGCCTGAACATCCAAGGCAAGCGGCCCATGACCGACTGGAATGTAAGCAAGACTGCCTGTGCTAGCTGACTTCCTACTCAAAGTGTCGGACACTATATTGGCCTTCCCCGGATGATATAAAATAGTGACATCATAATACTTCAATAACTCAAACCACCTCCTCTGCCTCAAATTTAACTCTTTCTACTTGAACAAGTACTGAAGACTCTTGTATACAAATAGTGCCTCATAATCTTCAAGGCGTGGACAATAGCTGTCAACTCTAAATCATGCGCTGGATATTTATTCTCATGAATCTTCAACTGCCTCGAAGCATAGGCTATAACCTTGCCATCCTGCATCAATATTGTGCCAAGTCCAATACAGGAAGCATCACAATAAACAGTATAAGGCCCTGATCCTATGGGCAAAACCAACACCGGTGCCGTAGTCAGAGATGTCTTGAGCTTCTAAAAGCTCACCTCACACTCATCTAACCATCTGAACTGGGCACCCTTCTGGGTCAACCTAGTCATCGGGGCTTCAATAGATGAAAACCCCTCTACAAACCGACGGTAGTAGCCTGCCAACCCCAAGAAACTCCAAATCTCTATCACTGAGGCTGGTCTAAGTCAATTCTTGACTGCCTCTATCTTCTTCGGGTCTACCTAAATACCCTCAGTTGAAACCATGTGACCCAGAAATGCTACCGAACTCAGCCAGAACTCACACTTGGAGAACTTGGCATACAACTGACTATCCCTCAAAGCCTGAAGAACCACTCTAAGGTGCTGCTCATGCTCCTCTCGGCTACGGGAGTACACCAAAATATCATCAATAAAGACTATTATGAACATGTCCAAATATGGCCTGAATACTCAGTTCATCAACTCCATGAATGCTGCGGGGGCATTAGTCAACCCAAACGACATAACCAAAAACTCATAATGCCTATACCGAGTACGGAAAGCTGTCTTAGGGATTTCAGATGTCCTAATCCTTAACTGGTGGTAGCCAGATCTCAAGTCAATCTTGGAGAACACCCTGGCACCCTGAAGTTGGTCAAACAAATCATCAATCCTTGTCAGTGGATACTTATTCTTAATTGTTACCTTGTTCAATTGCTGGTAATTTATAACATCCACATTGACCCATCCTTCTTCTTGACGAATAAAACTGGTGTGCCCTAAGGCGAAAAACTAGGTCTAATGAAACCCTTATCTAACAAATCCTGCAATTGGTCCTTTTACTCCTTCAGCTCCGGCAGGGCCAAACGATATGGCGGGATAAAAATGGGTTGAGTGCCCGAAGCCAAATGAATACAAAAATCGATGTCCCTGTCGGGTGGCATACCCGGCAGGTCTGAAGGGAAAACATCTGGGAACTCCCGAACAATAGGCATAGAATCTATAGGAGGAACCTCAGCACTGGAATTACGAACATAGGCCAAACAGGCCAGACACCCCTTCTCGACCATACGTCAAGCCTTCACATACGAAATGACCCTACGGGTAAAATGACCTGGAGTTCCTCTCCACTCTAAGCGAGGCATACTCAGCAAAGCTAAAGTCACCATCTTGGCATGGCAGTCCAAGATAGCATGATAGGGTGATAACCAATCTATACCCAGAATGATATCAAAGTCAACCATATCTAAGAGCAACAAGTCTACGCGGGTTTCAAGACCTCCATTCACTACAACATATGAATGATGGACTCGATCGACCACGATAGAGTCACCCTACCAGCATAGACACATACACAGGAATAACCAAAGCACCACATGGTTTGAAATAAGATGAAACATATAAATACGTAGACCTTGGATCAAATAGTATCAAAGCATCTCAATCAGAAACTAGAACCATACCTGTAATCACCGAATTTGAGGCCTCTGCCTTTATCCTAGCCTGGAGAGCATAACGGGGTTGACCCCCACTACCCTAAGCTGTATCCCTAGGTTGATTTGCTGCTAGCTGACCTCCGCCCCTAGCGGCCTGAACTCCACCTCTATGACCTCTACCTCCACCTCTAGTACCTCTATCCCCGCCTCTAGATGGCTGGGCAGCCTGTGGAACATCTGGTGCCTGAATCATAGGACGGGGACCCTGCTACTGAGAACTGCTCGAAGCTCGAGGGCACTACTGTCAGGACCCCAAATCTCGGTCGTGATGGCACCCAACGCACTGCTAGGAAAGTCCGACCAATTTACCAACCTTGACCCTTTTTATGTAATTCATGATTCAATTAACACAATTAATTACTAAGTCATAACACTGAAAGTCTGAAATGTAGTTAAACATGTGGAAAACCCAAGTGGAAATACTACTACACAGCCCAATCAATCAAGTGTCACAAGTCTGAGCCTCTAATACACGAGTGTCAACCTACTACATATTTTTCTAAAGAAAATGTAGAATAAAACAATAGGATAGATGGGAAGATCAGGACTGCAAACGCCATGCAGCTATCTTAATGCTCCCGGATATGTTGCTCGACAGAGATAATCTTACTCAGCCTCAGTAGGTTTTGATACCCAATTTTTCCCTATATATTTTTTATATTTTCAAAATTGCATACGTATGCATATATAAGCATGCCTGAAAGTTTTGGTATTTTTCTCAATTTTTAAGATTTTTTAAAATCAATTTATTGTCTATTTTAACAGTACAAAATCCAAAATTATTCCCAAAATTATCATTTTTGGTGAATAATTTATTTCCATCCTCATATTTACTCCAAATATAATTAAGGTAATTTTTTGCACATTTTTATAAATTTCTTTTGATATCTCTAAGCTAAATTGCGTAAAATTATAATTATAGCCTATGTTACAATTAATAAGGTTTTACAATTAGGAATAATTTTTAGATTATTGTTTATATATTATTAACTAGTTCAGTGCTTTTAATTTATTTTTAAATTATTTTTAACTATTTTAATTAAATAAAAAGGGGAGAAAGTGGTTATTTAAAATCTGGCCCATTTCTATTTTAATTTTAGCCTCAATTTAAAACCCAATTCCACCGAATTGAGACGACCCACTTTAATTTTGACCCGCCCCAAACCCAACTCACTTAACCCGCCTGGCCGTCTCCTTTTAATCTAGTTTCGTTGATCATTTTGATCAACGGCCACCATTCCTTCTTTCCATTTTTAATTCCCAACTACCCTAACCCTAATTCATTTCTCACAAACAGCCGCCTCTAAAATCCCTTCGTCTCTCAAACTCTCTCTAACCCTCTCCGAAACCCTAGCCCTATCCAGCCGGTTTCCACCTTGTTTCACCAGAATCAATGGCATCCCAAGCCCTGGGTGGCCTGTACTCACCCCCATATGCCCTTATACCCCTGTTACTTAAAGATTCAAGGTTCGATCTTGAAGGACTTCGCTCAGATCTCCGCCGATTTGAGTTTCGCGGCTATCTCCAGCTTGACTCCGGCATATCCTAGCCCTATGAGCCTAGCTCTGACTCATTCGACTCGGAACAGACCTTTTCCAGGCCTTTCTCGCTTCTAGGGTTCTTCTGAAACCCTAGCCTTTCGAGGTTCTCCTAATTTCTCTTGATCTGCTCTAGATCTTTGTTTATTTTAAGGTTTTAAAATGATTCCTCAAAAGGGAATAAGAGTTGTTTTGTCCATAATGTCCTAAACCCGATTTCTTTCTTTTAGAAGGGGGAAAAAGAGGGCGTCGACAGCATGGCGACTCTGCTGGGGAATTTATTAAGGCTTTTACCATTGCATGCTCTTGTGACTTTATTGCTTCCTTAATTGCTTTTATTTCTCGCCTTTAATTATTTCATCATGATTACTGACTTGGCTTCATGTTTTTCCTTTCTTTTAATTTCTTCCTTTACTGCTTTATTACTATTTCAATACCGTTGTAATTTTTGAGCATTTACTGTAATCTTTTACTGTATGAACGTGAAAATACATGCAATTTTCTTCATTTTTGTAACTGCATCTTCAACATCATGTTCCACTCGTGCCAAAACAAATCCTATAGCAATGCTTATAATGAGTGGTTGCGCCCTTCCGATATTATAACCACCTAAATGTGGCAAATGCATATTTGCGGTAAAACCAGTCGATCAACGGTATAGTCGATGGTTCCGCGCCTTTTCCTCTTGAGTTGTCCGCTCAAGGGTACCTTGTCTAGCACATCAAAAAATAGAAACCTTACTCTATTAAACTGTCAAACTTAGCCGAGTCGGTTATGTTGTCTGCGTAATGACTCATTAAGATAGCCTAAACCAAAGTCCAAACCCAAACGGACGCCTTCACGTTGTGTGCATTTATTTGGAGAACTAAATGCCTTTATGCTAATTATTGATTTAAATAGCTGAGTCTGGGTCTAACCCTTTGTTTTGCAGAAAATGAGGCACGAAATCCCCAGATTCGGTAGGGTATCTAACATTCACCCAAGGTTGCTAAGTTGGTGGGAGGATCCTCATGCCAGTGATCAGACCCTTGTCCGCAAATACTTAGGGAATTTGCCCTCACTTCTGGAAATCCAGCCTAACAACAAAATCATAGAGGCTGCAACTCTGTTTTGGGACAGTGATCGGTCGCTTTTTCACTTTGGGGACCTCGAAATGACCCCTTTGCTAGAAGAAATATGGGGTCTAGCTGGAATTCCTTGGGAGACTCCGGGTCTACTTATGCTAGAGAATCGTAAGGGTAGGGGTTTCCTCAAAATGATGGGACTCAAGAAGAATCCGAATCTGACTAGCCTAAAAGATTCCTATATACCATTTGACTTCCTGTATGAAAGGTTTGGCCATAGCAAGTCCTACCGCACCTCCACTAATGAATTCACCCTTACCTCTTTAGGGTATATACATAGGAGGGTCTTCGTATTCATGTTCTGTTTCTTGGGTATGGTGATCTTTCCCATGAAGAAGGCTAGGATCCACACCAGACTAGCCATGGTAACCAAAACCTTAATGGAAGGGATCGACGGGCAGTCTTTTAGCATAGTGCCCATGATCATCGCTGAAATCTATCTAGCCTTGGGAAAATGTCAACAAGTGGCTCCGCACTTCGAGGGTTGTAATCTGTTACTTCAACTCTGGCTTATAGAACTATTTTAGAAAGGTGACTACCGACAGGAGATTATACGCAGGGATTGGGATGACCATATCGCTTTCTACCACCCCAAGCGAATGAGCATCATACCCAACATGTTCACTCAGCCGGAGGACGCTGGAGGATGGGTAGAGCTGTTTGAAAATCTAAAGGAAGAGCAAGTACAGTGGATTTTTGAGTGGATCCCAATAGGGGAGTTCATTTTTCATTCTCGAGATGCACCATTCCTCATACTCATCGGTCTGAGGGGAACTCATCATTATGTCCCTCTCCGAGCCATGAGGCAAGCAGGGAGGAAACAAATCATACCAAGGGTAGACAAACTGAGTCATTTCAAGGCTGACTTTTAAGACGATGATAGCCCGCACAGGTGTCAAGCTCAACATATGTGGCATTGCAAGCTCGTCTTGGGGAGAGAAACTATTGAAGTAGAAAGGTATCGTGCAGGGTGTGTGCCGTATTATTCGGGTTGGTTAGAAGACGATCACATTGGTTTAGGTCACACAGGGTTCGTCCGAGGTCATAGGCTTATTGATGAGAAAGTTGCAGCGCAGGTTAAATATAATCAACTGCGCAAGAGGATGCAAGAGTGTGAAAATGAGCACGGGGAAATACAAGAAGCTCACCAGAAATTGATCGACAAGTGGAAGGACATGGCTGTTAACGCCAACAAGCGGTTAGGGTATCTAGAAAGAGGTCTAGTAGAGTTGGATGGAAATTTCTTGAAGAGGATTGACGACTGCCAAAATGCCGAGGGAAGTGCAGGCAAACATTTGGCTCGAGCCTATTTACTGCTAGGACTGCGCGAGTTGATGCAGCTGTATGAGGGAGGCAAGAATACCAAATCTGGGGAAGGTCCTTCTGGGACAAAGTACTTAGGATCTTTTATTTCCTGCTTTCCTAATGTAATAAGGCCACTGGCCATTAGTGACATATTTCCGTTACGTTTTAGACTCATCTTATTTTTATCAAAAAAATGAGGCATTTAGCATTATAAGTTCTCCAGATTTAACTTGCCGCTAGGCCTACCTCGAGCACAACGAGGCACACAAATTAGGAAACGATTTATATTCCTGCACATTGTGTTTAAATACCGCAATATTATTTTTCAGAATCCGCACTAACTTTTTACCTTTTTTGTTTTTCTTTTATTTTTATTCCCCTTCCCAAAGGTTAGTTCGTGCATTCTGGCACCATCAGCATACTCAACAAGATCCAAGGGCCCTCCACCTCCTCCTCCTCCGAGTCCTACCAGAAACAGGAATAAAGGCAAAATAGGAGATGCAAATGCTAGAAAGGAAATTGAGGAAACTTCTCAGAACACTCCAGTTACCAAGGAAACTGCTGCTCATCTTGAGCAGACTTTGCTGATATTTCAGGAAGAATTAAAACAAGTCCGGAACCTGGCAAGCCTATCAAACACTCTTGCCGCTGCTGATGCCAACACCCAGAACCCCGTACCTCCATAGCCACCAATACAAACTGCTAATACCCAAGCCTGCAACACATGCAACAACACTCCGCTGCTCATTCCCGAACCACAAAATACCACAAATGACCATAACACCCCTATCTTTGTGGAAACTACACCCCACTATACCCAGCCAATCTCAAGTACACCCGAATCAGATGACAAGGACTCCTTTATCAGGAATTTGGCCGCCGAACTCAAGAAGGTAACTAGCCAAGTCCAAGGTGTCGAGGGTAGCAAAGGTGTTGAAGGGTTGAACTATGAAGATCTTTGTGTTCAGCCAGATATTGAGCTTCCGGAGGGGTACAAACCTCCCAAGTTCGAGATGTTTTACGGTACAGGTGATCCCAGGGTCCATCTAAGAATGTATTGTGACAAGGTGGAAGGAGTTGGAAGGGACAAGAAAATCCGCATGAAGTTGTTCATGAGGATTCTGAAAGGCGACGCCTTGTCTTGGTATATCAGCCAGGATTCAAAGAAGTGGACAAGTTGGGTGAGCATGGCGTCTGACTTTATGGACCGGTTCAGGTTCAACACTGAGAACGCACCGGATGTGTTCTATATCCAGAATTTGAAGAAGAAGCCCACAAAAACCTTTCGCGAGTATGCAACTCGTTGGAGGTCAGAAGTTGCCAAGGTCAGGCCAGCACTCGAGGAAGAGCAGATGAACAGGTTCTTTGTCTGGGCTTAGGATCCGCAATACTATGAGAGACTGATATTGATAGAGGGTCAAAAATTCTCCGACATCATCAAGTTGGAAGAAAGAATCGAAGCAGGTATCAAGAATTGTATGGTCACCAATCTCAAAGCATTACAGGCCACCAAGAAGGCCTTACAGTCTGGTGGCACGTCAAAGAAAAAGGACGTGAATTCTGTAATGGCTACGCAAAGAACCAAATCCCGTATGAAGTACCAAACCTATCCCTTAATTCCACTCACATATCAACCTACCCTAAATTACCAATCACCCTCACCT
Source organism: Nicotiana glauca (assembly GCA_026770625.1). Lineage (NCBI taxonomy): Eukaryota > Viridiplantae > Streptophyta > Magnoliopsida > Solanales > Solanaceae > Nicotiana > Nicotiana glauca. The sequence continues at coordinate 1,881 of MU748043.1, read as the reverse complement.
ACATACCAAATGCCACCATCTGCCTACCAAT
>MU748037.1:2409-51122 GCA_026770625.1 Nicotiana glauca | reverse complement strand
AAATATTTTGGGGAAGGTTTTGGGGGAAAAATATTTTGGGGAAGGTTTTGGGGGGAAAATATTTTAGGCTTTTCAAATGTTTGGCCAATTTGAATTTAATGTCAAGCCTTTTCACTTCCCTCTTCTTTTTGTTATTCTTTTCTTTCTTTAATTAATTAAAAACCTAAACTAAATTTCTAAATTAATTTAAATTATAAAATTAAGCTAATTATCTAACTATGTAAAAATGATAATTTTTTTGTTATTTTTGATTAATAGCACAATTAACTCAATGTAATTAATTCCTAAATGCAAATTAAACCTAAGGTGGCATGAAATTAAAATGTGACACTTTTTTATGGTTTTTCTATGAATTTAAAAAATATAAAAATGCATGAAATGCAACTAAATAAAGAAAAATACCTAAAAATCAATTAAAATTATTTTCGTCTATTTTTAGGAGTTATTTTCATGTAGGGCAAAAATCACGTGCTCACAATACTCTCTCTATGCGAGTGCTTCAATGACGAGACCTAGATCATGCTCTGAGCCTATCAAGGTCGGGCTCGAAATACCATAGAAGCTAATCGGCCTTCCTTGATTTCGACTGTATACAGACAATCTCCTTGGAATGAAATAATAAGGAATGATTTGAATTCTTTAACTCTTCAATGCCTTCATCATTGCATCAATTAATGTGGTAAAAAAGGAATGTTCAAAAGTCACGTTCGTACAGATCTTGAAAAGCCTCGAATTGATTATGACGGTTGGCCGTCCTTTGGATTTTCTTAACGCGCACTACTGGCCCCTATAAATACTCCAATCCTTTTCTCCTTACTCTTTATCATATCTCAATACTTTTAACAGATCTTCTCATTTTTTTCTTGTGTTCGTCTCTCATCCAATTTTTCTCTTTCCCTCTGAGATCCTTTGGTAAAAATGGTGAAGAAATCTAGAACCATTCCCCAAGAAGACAAAGCTTCTTCTTCTTCATGCTCGTCGAAGTATAAGGCCATAGTACCTGCTCGCCTTGAAAAGTGCACCCCCGGACCCTGTGAAACATCCTCTGATTTCACAGTTGACAAGCCTTCTTTGAAATCGGGATGGTGCGAACCCATGTCCTAATATATTAGCCTGATAACCAACACTGGGAAGGTTAAAGTGAATTGCTGCTAGGAAGAGGCGGTGCAAGTGGAGATTCCTTCTCGGTAGGAATATGTAATGAAACACAAATCTGGTTTCCTTAGTGTATACACATATTGTTTTACCCTAGGTCTGGTAGAACCTTCCTTGCCATTGATTGTCCATGTGATCCTCATTTTCTGCGAACAATATCGGGTGACGCTTGGCAAGATCCATCCAACATTCTGGCACACTGTTTACATGATTGTGCATTTCGCGAACATCGTTTGTGCAGGCTCAGGGGAGGCCTCTTTCATCAGCGAAACCCCCTCCGAGGAGGCAGATGCCCCAAAACTTACCAAGGAGAAGAAGAGAAAAATAAAATCTCTGACTAAGTCCCCGAAACAAAAGAAGGCTAAAGATCAAAAGCCTAAGGTCGATTCAATGGCCTTAACTTTAGAATTAGCAGAGAGTCCCTGAGCTGGGGGCGAAGAGAAAGACAACTGCCCACTAGCACCCGGGGGGAAAATGAAGGACGTCTGCATCGGATTTTTCTTAGTCGATGGCTGTTGAGCTGAAGACTTCTAAACTAGACGTTGTTGATGTTGTCCCACCTCGGGCCAAAGAGGCTTTTGAGGGTGGGTCAGGTGATGTCCCTGAGCAGATCGATGGCCAAAGCATTTCCCCAGTCGAGGGGCATTTGGTAGATGAGTTAGAAGGCCCCAAATCTAAGGCTCCCTAAAGGCAAGAAAAGGCCCCGATCGATTCAGCCGAGGTTATTAATGTGGGTGATTATCTGCCGGGTCCGACATCCTTTCCGAGGGAGATAGGAGATGTCCATAATATAGAGACATTCGATGCGGGGGCGTTGCTCGGGGGGAATGACGTATTTAAAGGATTCTTCACTAGGGTCAAATAAAAACCCTGATATGAATGCCTCGCTCATTTTCGAAAAGTCGAGAGGCCACGAAATAGGTAATCTTCTATTGACTCTACTCTAAGCTTCGATCCCCATTTTCCTGATTTTTTTTTATGTTTTCAGGTTGTAGCGCTTTACAATCGAGCCTTAGCTATGTCCCAAGCCTAGTGAACCCTCTATGATGAGGAATGTCGGAGGCTCTCATCAGAGGCTGGCGAGCTCAGAGCTTTGAGCTCTATTTACCAAAAATAAGGAATAACTTAATGAGCTTCGGCTCGTTTTGAGATGGTGTCTCGAGAGCAGACCAATCTTGCTTAGTAGGTAATACAGTCTTCACATATTTTTATTTCCATAATTGTTCGACATTATCTTTCAACAAATTTGGGTTGATCTTTGCAGCTTGAGAAGAAAGATATTCTGACGAGGGAGGGGCTCAGAGCCAGGGATATTGAGATTTTCGGACTCGAGCAGCGTGTGGACGAGATAGCCTCCGAGAGAGATACCCTCCATGGGAAGTTGACCTTAGTTGAGCGTTGTCTTCAGGATGCAAGAGCGGATAGTACTAAATATATGATTTCCATGCTAAGTCGGTTGTTGCACTATCCGCAGCCAAATCCGAAGCTGATGCTCTCATGTCCTTGTACCGAGAAGATGCTGCTGCTGCAAATGCTCAAGCCAGGAAGATCTCTGAAGATACCGAGTTTGAACTTACCCGAGCCCCAGAGTGTGCCCAATTAAAATCTCAGAGACTAGCTCTCGAGGAAGTATATGCAGAGGGCATTGATTTGTCTGCTGAGTTCGAGAGGGTAAAGGCCCTAGAGGAAAATTGGCAGCTCTGCTTTCTTCTAACGATGGTTCAGCCAGCGGGTCTGAGGAAGATGAAGGTGAAGGTGAAGTCCCTAAGGAGGAGGTCATTGATATGCCGAGGGTCGAGGGCCAAGCAGTTGAAGGCATAACTTTTGAGGGAGCTCCGTCCCGTCAAGTGACCTCGACAGTAGATTAGGCTTTTACTTGTCTCCCTGTTTTTTTAAGGGCTCTACGCATGAGCCTTGTAAATACATCTTTTATAAATATAAGAATTTCTTCATTTGGCCTTTGATTTGTGTTGAATCCAAGTGTATGACTCTAACGATTAGCTCTGGTACTTGACTCAGAACATAATAAACCCTTAGATCTTTAATTGAATGACATGACGCTTCTTAAAGTCCTTTGTTATCCCTCGGACTAAGCTTTTAATATGAACTTAGGTCACCTGAATTTCTAAGTCCGAGTTGAGTGAGAGCTGGGTCTCAATTTTTTAAATAACGCTAGCGGTTTTAGGCTTCATTGATAGTCCTCGAGTGAGAATTTTCTCGAACTCAGGTAGCCTTTCGACTTAGCAACCGAGTGAGCATTCACTTGCTTATCTGAAAATAAGGATAACTTTTAGGCTTTTCCAATAGTCCCCGAGTGAGTGTTCCTTCGAACTCGGGTAGCCCTAAATTGAGTGAAAATTTATTTGAAATTAACATAAAGAAACTTTTAAGTCTTTATAGATAGTCCCCGAGTGAGAACTTACTCGAACTCGGGTAGCTTTTGGGCTGAATAGTCGAGTGAGCATTTGCTCAAACTTGGAATAAATATAGCCCTAAGGCTTTATTAATAGTCCTCGATTGAGAGCTTGCTCGAACTCGAGTAGCCCTTGGGCTCTTTAGGCTGGACCTTAGGCTCTTTTTAGTTGGCCCTTAGGCTCTTTAGGCTGGCCCTAAGGCTCTTTTTAGTTGGGTCGATGCGACCTCTAATATGGCTATAGTTTTTCCTCACTTTGGCTAAAGACTTTTGAAGTGTTGATTATACTTTGGCATGTTTTATGTTTGTCCGACCCTTCAACGACTCAAACAAGAACCTCAATTATGAGTCGATTTGTGACGATTGTTGAGTACCTCGGGTGGTTCACTCGAAGGTTGAGTTTTTGAAATCTTTTCATTGAAGGATGATTATTTTTGAAGCCCTTTTATTGTTCGGATCTGATATTATAGAAGTTGCTTTTTCTTATGCCAAGGGTAGCCTGATTAACCAGTTCTTTTCGAAGTATTTGGAGGCCTTTAGTTTTATGGCAGCAGTCAGACGTCTCTGAGCCGTATTAATTCAGCCATAGCCTTTTAGTTCAATCATAGTCTTTATGTTTGGCCATATAGCCTTTAGTCCCCGCATGTGGTGACCTTGGCATCTATATCTAGGTTATGCCTTTTTAGGGGTCTTATAAGTTTAATATATAGCCCTAGCCTTAATATTGAGGTTATGCCTTTTTAAGGTCTTATAAATTAAAGTATACCTTTTTGAGGTCTAATAAGTTCGGTATTGCCTCATTGAGGTTTTATTAGCTCGGTATTTCCTCATTGAGGTCTTGTGAGCTCGGTATTGCCTCATCGAGGTCTTATGAGTTCGGGCATGCCTTGTTGAGCTCTTACAGATTTGATGTTCCCTCACTAAGGGATTATGAGCTTGAAGTTACCTGATCGAGGTCTTACGAACTGACTGTTGATGAGATTCCCTAAGCGTTTGAGAGTTTCATTCCTTTGAGTTGTCTTATGAGAAAATAGTAAAATTCTTTCAGGCACAAAGTGTTTTAATAAGCAAAGGGTCTTCCTTAATTACATGATATATGCATACATGTTTTTTGCCTTTGGAGGCTCGACTGTTATATATATGGACACGGTTTATTTTACCGTTTGGCCCAATACAACATTCTCCTATCACGGTCCTCCTAGGCGTAGTTTTATTTCTTCAAAGAGGTGACCTCTCGGGGTGATGCTCCCCAATATTTGAAGTTGATCGAAAAGAAGTCTTGAATACTTAATGAGTTCTTTTTGGGTAGCATATGGATGTTTCCTCGTTAAAAACCTTGCCGGTAAAACCCAGTTGGAATAAAACCCGATCAAAGCGAAAAAAGTGCAAGGCATGCTTTACAACCTGAGGTTTTTGAGTCGAAGGGTGATTCGGCGCCTTTCATCGAACACCTGTAAGACATTAGTGTGAGACATAAAGCAAAAAAGGGAGAAGGTTATACCTTAGCAATAATAATGTTTGAGCATCGATATGTTTCAATTTCTTGGAAGTTGCTCGCCTTCCACGGTGCCAAGTTTGTAGGACCCCTTGCCTACTACTCCCAAGACGCAGTACGGTCCTTCCCAGCTCAAGCCTAGTTTCCCTTCATTTGGGTTTCGAGTGTTGAGGGTGACTTTCCTTATGACTAAGTCACCGACTCCGAAGTATCGGAGGTTTGTTCCTGTTATAATATCTCTTGATCCTTTCTTTAGGGGGGCGTTTGGACTAGTGCAGCCTCTCCCTTTTCATGTAATAGCTCGAGGGCTGTAGTCATGGCATCGCTGTTCAAGTCCTTAGTGGCATGCCAAAATCTTGCACTTGGCTCTCCGACCTTGAACGGTATCAGAGAAGAGATACTCATTCTGTACAAACTTTTTGGGTTGAATAGTGCATTTCTGCAATCCATTATGCAGCCGCAGAATAACTTTACGGGCCTCAGAATGGCCGTAGAGTGAGGCAGAAAACTGGGCGAAATGTTTTAGGATATTTTTCGGTCAATTGTGCAACCGCACAATCATTTTGCGTGTCTCTCATCAACCATAAAACCAACATGGAAAGTTTCTTGTAGGGAAGTTCTACGGTGCATTTTTCAATCGAAGAAAAGGTCTTCGGTGCTTTATGCAATTGCAAATTTGATCTACAGGCCAGAACCCTCGTAGAGCAACCCCAATGTCCATGTTCAAGGGCACCAGTTGTGCGGCCAATTTTTGAATCGCATACCCATTTTACGATATCTCTGCGATTGTAGAATCTGTTTTATTTTTCTAATTTTATAACTTGAACCCCATTTTATTTAGCTAGACTAAGGGTTCATTTTTAGAGAATCATCTGATGGTTAAGATAGAGTAGAGAGATATTCTAGAGAGAGTAAAGGGGGGAGGGGGGCTAAGGACTTAACTATTCTACCTTGAATAACACCCTGAAATTTCATCAAAGGGACTTTCTAGGGCTTTGAAGAGGTAAGAATTTATTTCCCCAATTATTCAACTTTGAATATTTTGTAATAGGGAGTGTGTTTCTTGTATGGGAGAGTACTATTATACATGCATGTACCAACGAGATTTATGGGAAGGTTGTTGAGCTCAAATGGGTAATGATTAGGTTGTGGGATGAAGGAATCTACAATAGAAGAACCTTGAAATGATGATGCACACCTAGTGTTTGATAAAATGATTAAATGAGGTGAACCTACAAATATTTTCCTAATTATGGTTCAATTTTGTTATGTCTCTAAATAGGTTGTGATTGCTAATGCTTTCAGGATATCGTAGTAATTTAAGAAAGCTCATCGTGATATGTGTTGGCTAAACACTTCTATTAGAATTGAACCCCACGTGACCCTTGTAAGTTTTGAGGTTTTTATCATAAGGTTTTTTATTCCGAATAAGCTTTATGAAAAAATATATATGTTCAATACGTGTTCCAAATGTTATTGTGGAGATGTGTTACTATTTGAGAATGTGCTTAGGATTTCATATCTAAATGTTATAACTTCAAGTCATGTTTCAAATGCAAGCTATGATGCCAAATTATGAAGATATTATTATTAGGATTACACACCACCCGCATATATTAGGATGAGGCGAAAGGGCCGCTTTGTATAGATATTTGGTATTGTTGTTACAACTCCACCCGCATATATTGGGGTAAGGCGGCAGGGACATTTTTTTTCGGGTTTTGGTATTGTTGTTACAACTCGACCTACATATATTGGGTTAATGCGGCAAGGACTCTTTGTGTAGGTGTGCGATATTGTGATTGCACCTCCACCGGCATACTTTGGGGTGAGGCGGCGGGGCCATTTTGTGTAAAGGTAGTTATTGACGATCTCGAATTAAAATTTATAAATGTCATTGAAAGCTCTTGATAAATTTTCTTTGGCTTTAACATCTATCTATGCATTCTATTTCTACCACAATTCATCATATTCATGTGTTATTTTCAAGTCCTTGATTAGGTGTTTGGTCGTCATGCTAGTACCATTCAATATATACTAACGTCCTTTTTACCGGGGCTGCTGTATCTTTAATGTATGTAGGCGTTTCCACAGCGGAAGGTATTGACCAGTGATAGAGGTACTCATTCTTTCTAGCTGTCCATTTCAATCCAGGGGTCGTGCATCTTCGGTCTCGTGTGTATTATTATGTTTTGAGGTATAGCCGGAGCCTCGTTGCCGTCGCTATCATTGTACTCTTTTGTGTTTATAAAAGGCTCTGTAGACGTTGTTGATATCGAATTTTTCCCTACAATATTTTGGAAATGCATATATACCTTTAAAAATATGCATTAGCATCAATATGTATTTTCCAAAGTTTTTACACCCTTAAATTAATTTATTTCAATAGTTTCTTCATATAAATAATTGTAAAATTGTATCACAATGAATTTAGAACATGTCTTGATTTAATATTACTATTATGGTCCTATTGAGTCCAGATTATTTCATAAATAGCCACATTCGTACCTTTTGTCTATAATTGCAATAACTTGCAAATATAACCCATGCATATATTTCTTGTATTATTTTACCAAAAATTAGTCCTTCGTATTTTTGAATACTAAATAACAATTTTGAAGACATTTCTATGCATAAAATTCATTTTTTATAATTAGTAATTATTTTATAAATTATTTTTAATCAATTGTTTGGGGTATTTAATAACTAGCCTCTTTTTATTTCAATTTTGTCCTAAAATTAACCAGCCCGATAACCCTTATAGACCAGCCCAAAAGATCTCAGGCCCAAGACCCACCTACCCAACCTAAAACCGCTATCAAATCGTGGTCGTTGATCCTTTAGATCAATAGTCTATATTAAAGCATACCTTTTTAATCAAACGACCCCCTAAACCCTAACCATTCTCACCAAACAGCCGCCCTAGAATCCCTAATCCTCTCCGTCTCTCTAAGATCCAACCTTAACCCTATCCGCCGCCACCCAAAACCAGCCCTAATCCCTTTGATTCCTATTCGGTCTATGGATTCCCATAGCTGTATGAGGCCTATACTTCTCTCCTATTTCCCCGATTGCTCAATTTTGTGATTTCGTGGAAGGACTTCGAAGAGATCTGGTTCAGATCTTATTCAAAGCTCTTCAAGAGTCTGTCAATGGTCTGTGAGTGCTTTTTATCAATGCTTTACAGCTCAAATCTTTGATTCAAAGGCTAGATTCTCTTTACCCTTTCTCTTTTCTTCAAGAAACCTAATGTCTGGACTTGAATCAGTCAGTATCTCTGTAGACTGGAGCGATTCTGAGTTCATCGCTGATTTACCTTAAGGTTCCTAATTTCTTTACTGATTAACCAATTTTTTGAGCACTTTGTCATAATAGGGTTTAGTTTTCTTGTTGTTTGTTGGTCGAATCTCTGTGCATCTGAAGTGTTTTCAAATTCCCATGGTTGTTCTTCAAGGTTCTTTTACTTCTCTACTACTAACCAATTTTTAGCACTACGCTACTTTAGGTTTTGACTTCTCTGACTTCTGTTGTTCGAATCCCTGTATGTTTGAAGTGCTTTCAAGTTTCCATGGCTATTTTTTTTAAAGGTTATGTGACCTTTATACTGTCGATCAACTTTAAATGATTTCAAATTAGGGTTCTTCCCAGACTTCTCTACAAGAGTTATTCTACTTTTAAATGTTTAATCCAGTCATCTCTTTACGTGTTTGGTTAATTTTTGTATGTATGCTCGAACCCTAGATGTTCTAATGGTAACATTGATTTCTTCTACAATGTTTATTTCTATAAACTAGTCGTATTAACTAACTCTATTTAGGGTTTTGATTGATATTTTAGTTAAGTCAATTATTCTTTGGGATTTTGTTGCTTAATTGATTTATATTCTAGGGAATTTGAATAATTCTTTCCTGGTTAAAATCATTATTTTTCGAAATTTTTGGTTATTTCCCTATTGTGACTAATTACACTTGCCTTAATTAGTTATAAATAGTTTGGGTATTTGATGTACTCCTTATGTGGTGTGGTGTTGATTTATTACCTTACTTGAGTCCCGGGTTTGACGGTCAATTGATTGCCCCACAATTAAGGGGTCTTCTCCGGACTCCTCTATGGGAATTTATTATGTGACCGATTAATTTCTCCTAATTGATTGAACTGTGATTTACCTTATTTTAATTCACCCCTTAAGCACTATAAAAGCACTCTCATTACGTTCCTTCAAGGACACGAATATTAGTTCACCATTACACTTGCACTCTAAAAACTCTCTCTCTGCCCTTCTTTGTTACTTGTGATATTCATAGGCTTACCTGACAACCAAGGCTAACCATTGCACAACCTTTGCTCTACATTTTGCTTTCTTCTTCTTAGTTGGTATGCCCCTGATAAATTTTTGAAATCTAAAACCTATGTGTTTCATTACTGCCTTAGCTCATCGGTCATGAGTTCCATTCTTCTTCCTGTTTACTGTCTTGATTAGCATGCCTAATTCCGTTTGTTCAATATGTGATTGGTATGTCTCAACTATACTTGCATGTCTACTGTTTATCTAGTATGTCTAAATCTTGTTTTGTTCTATATGTGATTATCATTTCTAAGCTGTGAGTGCTTGTGTGGTGCTTGCCCAATCTATTAATATAAGTCTTTGCCTAATCAGCTTTACTAATGATATTATGCTAAGTCATCTAGTCTCTCAAGGAAACTCTAGTTGTGTGTTTGTTCATGTCCAAGGTCTATGTGTTCTCAATATGTCTCTGCTGTAATATTTGTAACTAACTTATCAATTTTTAAAATTTTTGAGAATTTTGTGCATCTGTTTTGCTTATATATACAGTAAGGTGTATTCTATGTATCCCCAACCCCTTTCTCCCTGTGAGGAATCTGTTTGCCATAATGTTTCTGAATCTGGTTGCTCTGCGATTTGTGTTTTGACTTCAAAGTATTTTCATACTTTTCTCAAGCAGTTTTTACCACCAAAATAGTTCTAGTCAGCAGAAAATCTATTCCCATATAAGAAGTCCTCTCTATATTGTTTTCCAAAACCTTTTCAAATTATGTCAAGCACTCTCACTTACTCTTAGGTTATTAAGACCTGCCCCTATGGTATGTGTACTACCTAAAGATCCTCGAGATCTCTCTGAACTCTGGCATATCAGGGCTAGCTCTTCCACACTGGACATAATCAGTCTTTACTTAAGAAAGGTCTTGGTGTGAGAACTGCCTGGGATCCTTGAGGTCCTTAGGGAACTCTGACACACCTAGACACTTGTTAGCGATAGAACTTTGAGCATTTGAAACTACATTAAAGGCCTGGCCTATCGAGGTGTATTTGGGCCTACTGCAAGCTTCCTATAGTCTATATACTCTGTAATTAATTCATTGGATTATGGGCTGTAATAATTATTTGTAATAATAATTGGGGTAATAATAAACGGGGAAATAGGCTTATTTTTTATATTTTGCATGAAATAGGTAAATAACATGCCTATAGGTGCTTACTTTATATTACTGTATGTTTGATAACCTGCCTATGGTTTTACTGCATTCCAAAAGCACTCTGCTATTGCATGTTTGAAAACTTTCCTAGATGTTTACTCTAATCACTATTGTGTACTAGATAACATGCATATAGGGTTTACTTTGGCTCAAATGGGCTTTTTTAGATAACCTGCCTATAGGGTTTGCTTTGAAATAAGTTCTTCCTACTTTCCTTTACATAATTAGACGCCATGTCTACAGGTAATAAAATAACTAAGGTTCAACTTTCATTACACCATATAAAATTCGTCTCTTTAGAAATCATGCATGTATGTTTAATTGGTTGCACACTTGCTCAGTCAGTATGTGTGTCTAATAAGAACTAATAGCAATTTCACTCATTAGAGATAGAACTCATGTCCATAGGATAATTATCATATGCTTTAAGTACTAAAATTTGAACTTCATACAGTATCTTGTTAAATGTCACAAGAAAGCATGCCTATAGGGTAAAAGAACTTCAAGATGTTTCCCAGAATCATGACTACATATACACACTTAGGCAAGCCTTAGGATGTTACATACTTGTGAAACCAGTTCTGTTCATGTGTGAAGTTATCCAGGCTTAACAGGCTATAAAACCAGTAGGCAAACTAGTTAGGATTCACTTCCCTTAAAACAAATGCTGCATGTTCTATTTTGTGATGTTCATCTAGATGTCATGTTCTTAGGCTTTCTGAACTTATTCAAAATCAGTTGTTTGAAACGTGCTTCTTATTTGCTTATTTACATGTGGAGGTAAACATGAGCCTTAACTGCTTTTCCCTATTTGATTTTCCTATATGTTCTTTGCTTGTCGCTTAGATTTTCTCTTTTAAACACCTTAGGCTGTCTAGAACTACACAGATTTAGAGGTCCTAAACCTCTCCAGGAACACAAGGAAGGGATGGGTAGCAGCACGCTTAGAGGTTGTTAATTAAACTCACTTATATAACCATTAAAGGTGGGGTAATGTTCAGTAAAAGTATATGATGACCTGTGCGCTAATGTCACGTGTAGCCCCTCTAGTTAAGGAGGATTACCAGGCATTGCACAGATTGATCATGTAGTCTAATCAACTTAGGACTTCCCTTTCCCGATTCATATATAGGTTTATGTTATCTAAACTTTCTTTGTCTTTGCATATATGTGTGTTTAAGCTGTCCAAATATCTTTCACCTTCAAAAATTCTTCGATCATATATGTGTGAAAACTACCTTTATTTTCAAATACGTGCTTACTTGTTAATTGACTAATTCACATAGTTTAAGCTCGGCCGGGACCCACCTTGGGGACCATGAAGGGTTCCTAACACCTTACCCTCAAGGTTATTTCGAGCCCTTATCCTAATCTTTGGCAATGAAAAATAGTTATACGAGTTAATTATTCAAGGTGCCCTAAAACACCATAATTTGTTAGGTGGTGACTCTTCAAATACCCAATTACCAAAAGTAAATGAGTTGTTCTCCCATGAATGTCAAAAACTGGACTCCACGAGGCTCTAAATATTTGATAATTGCATCACATGCTCCTATGGTTAAACTATGGTTGTGAAATATATTGTTTTGGAAACTTATAAATAATGCAACTATGGAACTAAACTAGAGTGGTTCTAATGACTATCTCATTGCCTAATTAGCAAAATATATCCATTCCTTTTTTTATGGGCAAGTTTGTTAGAAGGAAACTTAGCATGCTTGCTCAGTTGGGTTATCTCGATTGAGCGCTGGTCGCGCTCCCTGAAGCCTGGATGTGACAAAGTTGGTATTAGAGCCTAATATTTTAAAGTGTGCTAGGATGTCTCTGAGCTATGTCTAGTAGAGTCCTTCCTATCGGTGTGTTGTTGACCACAACTATAATTGGGAGGCTACTTGAACATTTAAGAATAATACCCCTCTTTTTGATGTTCTTGATCGTGCGATAAAGCTGATTGTAAGATTGTTTCTCCTTTAACTCATGCATTCCTCTAAATTTCAGTAAATGGCGCCTAGGAAGAAGGAAAGAACTGGCCAAAGAGCCAATATTACCCTAGGGATGGAAGTTGATTCTATAATTGATTATACGGGTGAGAACCGAGGGGGGAGTATATTCCCCTAATTACTACATCGGCTAATTCTACTATTCCTTCTCAAGCTGCGCCAGTTCATACACTTGATGAGGGTGCAACGAATCCTCCAACTGATATTCCGGTTCCACCTCCAGCCCTAACTTTTGGTCCCGATGTTTGTGATGTGGGACCTTAGGGAAGCCATACAGATGTTGGCACAGATAGTGGCTTTTTAGGACCAAAGATCAAATGTTAAGCCTACTAATTCCAGTTAGCTACTGGAATCTGCTAGTTCTAGGGTGAACAAATTTCTTTAGTTAGATCCTCCAATGTTCACGAGTACTAATGCTAAGAACGGGCCACATGATTTCATTGATGAAATGCACAAGACTCTCTGAGTTATGATGCTACTAAGATAGAAGGAGTGGAGTTGGCCTCCTACTTCCAGAAAAGGGTGGCCTATTCTTGGCTTGAATTGTAGGAGGAGTCACGTGAGTAGGGGAGTCCTCCGACGAGATGTGGTGAGTTAACCGATGCCTTTATGGATCACTTCTTGACTACCGAGATAAAGGCGGCCCGTGCCGCTGAGTTTAAGAGCTTGAAGTAGGGTAGCATTAGTGTGTGGGGGTACTACATAGAGTTGGCACTTCTGTCCAAGTATGCTATTCAGATGTTTGCCACTATTGATGCCAGAGTGCGCAGGTTTGTACAGAGCCTTAGACCATTGGTTATTAATGAGGCTCCGACTACTGCCTTGAATTCTGATATGAACTATGGGAAGATAGTGGCGTTTGATCAATCTACAAAGGACCATAAAATAAAAAATAGAATTGAGCGTGAGGGTAGGAATAAGGCCTAGTCCGCGGGCAACTTTGGTGGTTCTTCCGGTGGTGATGGTAGTAGGTCGACACTTAGGGGAGGATCATCAGGCAATGGAGTTATTTCAAGCCCAGTCAGAGCTACATTGGAACCCACCAGCAAGGTCAGTCTAGAGGGAGATTCCAGCAGTAGTGGAGGCCCCCATGCCCTAAGTATGGGAGGATGCACCTTGGAGTGTATTTCATGGACTTACCTAAATACTTTGAGTGTGGTATGAGGGGTCACATTCAGAGGGATTGTCGCTCGTCTTGCCTGATCATGAGAAAAGGTAAGAATCAATCAACTAGTTCAGTAGCTACTACATCCACTGCACCTCCTCCACCACGATGCACTCCAGCACCCGCAGGGTATGGTGAAGCTACGACTAGTACCGAGTACTTGGGAGAGCCCACCAGATTTTATGCTATGTAGAGGCATCGAGATTCAAAGGCTTCTCCAGGTGTTTTCACAGGTATATTGATTGTCCAATCCAAGGATGTATATGCTCTTATTGATCCTAGTTCCACTTTGTCCTATGTCACCCCTTATATTGCTATGGAATTTGGGATAGAACCGGAACAACTTCATGAGTCGTCTCTGTATCTACTATGATTGGCGAGTCAATTGTGGGTGCACAAGTTTGTAAGGGCTTTGTTGTCATTGTGCATGGTCGGGATACCGTGAGCACGGGACTTTTGCCCTATATATGAGTTATTCCCATAAATTCAAACAAAAGATTTTTTCTTATTTTACAATTTTTTGAGAATTTTGTGCTAATTGTTTGCATGTTATTTGTGCATGTTCAGTCATATAAAAATACAAAATATGCATCTGCATTTAAGGTTTTAATTTCATTTTTAGTATTAATTAGGTATTGATTTGTTTTAGAACAAATTTAAGGAAATTCACAAAAAATAGTTCCTATGCAAATTTAATTTAGTTGACTTTAAATAATTTTAAAAGTTTAATTAGATTTTGTTTTAATTTTTTACAAAATCAGAAAAAATAAAACAAAATAAAAATACAAAATACAAAAAATGAAAACAAAAACAAAAGAAATAAAGAAATCAAGAAAAGGAAGGAAAGGAAGGAAAATCAGATCTGTGGAAAAACATGAGGATTTGGACCATTAATTCAGCCCAATTTCCAATTGCAACCCAGGCCCAAGCCTACGCGACCCGGTCTGCCCCACTCTTAGCCCAGACGACGTCGTTTCATCGTCACTCAACCACAACCCTTGATTTTTCATGTTCCAACGGTCAGAAAGAACTCCCCATCATTTTACATAAAATTGTCGAGAAACCCTAAAAATAATAACGTTAGTCGTCTCCCTCGTGCACTCCTCCACCACCGCCGACCTCGCCGGAGCCCTCACCGGTGATAAATGCAAACACCTCCAAATGCCACCGGATTAACACCCCAAACTCCCCTTTTCACCCTCTTTCCGAATACGTAGATGGCTTCCCTCAAACCCCAGCCAAAACCTTTGAATATCGGATTGAAAAAACTTCGACCACAACGCCACTCCTTCCAAATTACTCCAAACTTACACCCATGAATCCCCTGACTTCCCTTAACCCAAATCCGAGACTATTTTCCGTTGAATCTCAATGAAGCCCTTCGAATTTGGGTTTAAGCTTTCCGACCAACAACCCTAATTGCCCAACTTATCCCAAATTAAGGTCTCGTGACCTGTCCATCTTCCTCATGAGGATTTCGAGGTCGTAGACAATCAAACGTCACTGGAGTCTATTATTTCGACGACTAGGACTTGAATTAATCAAAACACCTCCAAGACGCATTGTGAGTTCTGTTCAGTTCCTTGTTCTTTCTTAATTTCTTTTCTTTTCATTTTTTTAGTAATCAAGTCTTTTCTTTGGCCTGTGAGTTGTTTAGTATACATCTCTGTCCATGATTTTGATTAAAATATTGAGCATTCTAAAATTTCTATTTCTTATAATTCTAATAGGTTTAAGTGTTTTTGCTTCACAATTCAATAAGATTTAATTGTTCCTGATCCTGCTTAGTTGTATTAGTTAACTTTAGTCTTAATTAATTTAGGTTTTGATTAGTCTAGTTTGTTCACTTTAAGTTCGATTTAGCATTTTACCTCTGGTTATGGGCAATTGATTAATTAGGGGTTTGATAATAGTAATTGGTGATTCAAAATCTAGCAATTGGCTTAATTGTAAAAGACTGGTTATAGTTGGGAAATGGGGTTGGCTAACTAAAGGGTTGGGTAGTAATTTTAGGGAACCTCAGGGGTAATTTGGGCATAGGAAAATGGCAGATTCAATAGAATTGGTAATTGTGGAATGCAAGTAAGGTTACTATAAGCATTTACAATGGCATAGGAATAGGGTAGATGGAGGTAGAACCTTCTAGAACATTCCAATTGGGGTCTTAGTGTAATTGTTAACAGTTGTAATGGTAGTAACTTGAATAACAAGTTAATAATAAAGGGTTAAATATGCAGTATCTGAAATTAAAAAAGGAGGGAAAATGAATAAAATGTCCAGAACATTCTGCCCCATTTGTGCCTATAAAAAGGCATCCCAATGCCTTAGTAAACAAGTTTTCAGCCATCAAATTTCCCCCAAAAACTCTCCTCTCAATTTTAGATTTCAAATTTGAAATTTAAACTTTTCAAAAATCCAAAAACATTAAAAAAATCAGTAAAAACCAAAAAAATAAATACTATTTCATTGAGTTTTCAGTTTAAATTCAATCTTCGAAGTTCAAGTTTGGTATCTGTGGATCAGAGATGATCTGAAACAAGTTTAAGTAATTTCAGGGATTCAATTACTTTGATTTGGCTAGTTTTATTGAGCTTTTGGATTTCTAAAGTATTCGGGATAGTTTTGAAGTCATTTTCTCATAGTTTTGGGTTTAATCAAGTCAGTGTTTGGTTGAGATTTGATCCTTTGGAGTTTCAGAAGTTTAAAAAGTTCAATTTCGGTTCTATTTGGGTGCTTTCAAGTGGTTTATGGTTGAATCTTAGTTCTGATTTTTTTGTCAAATCCTCCTGGATCATTGAACTGATTTTGAGCTGTATTGATCATTGTTGCTCCTTGTGGCTGACTTCTCCTCATTCTATTGTGATTCAGGCACACATTTCAAGTTACATTGATGTATCTCCCTCCTATTGACAACGTGAATAAGAAGCTAAAATTAATTTTTTTATTCTAAATCTCTCGTTTCATTGTATTTAAATCATTAGATTGAGATTCTGTGTTTGAAGTGTTGTAATTACATTTAGAATGACTAATTGGAATTGTTGTGTAATAGTTGGACTTTTCAGCATATAGACTAATTGTCATAAGGTAATATGATTTCCCTGGCGTAGACAGAATCACTGGATGCAAAAAATGAGTTTGAGATGGCCTTTGTTTAAATCTAGTAATAAAACATAGATTGGTAGCAGGATTAATAGTCCAGTTTTGTTTGATACTTGATACTTTGAATTTAAATTAGCAAAGACTCAGGTGATAGAATTGCTCATTTAGATATCAGTATTGGAAGTTACTAGCATCTGAATATTAAATTGTTAGAATTTGTATTAAATTGTTAGAATTTGCTTGTGTTCAAATTGAGTGTGACAAGAGTTATGAATAAAAGCACATTTAAATCCAAACTGCCTTTTATCGCATTAAGTGACTTCAACGTAGATGCAGAATTGTTATGCTAAGAATTAATTAAGGCTATTTGGGTGTTACTGAACGCCTCTGCCATGACTTGATGACTGGCCTGTATCCAATTGGAATTGGGCTCATTTTTATGGGTTCAATTTATGAGTGGTCAGTATTTTTGTTTGCATTGTTAAAAATTCCAGCAGGCCTAAAAGAATTGTGGTTTAGACGAAACACACTTGTCTCCAATTAAAAGATACGCAACTTCAGTTGGGCCAAGGCCCATAGTGAATTGGTTTTAATATGAATTGTAGCCTAATTCTCATTAACTGGGCCAAGTTAAAGGCCCAAAAACGTTACTGAGATTTAAGTGATAATCAAAAGTCCTAAATATAATAATTTTAAAAATAAATAATTAGGAATATGGAAAAGTAATCCATAGATATGAAATTGGATCTTGAATTAGGTAGCGGGTTCAAGCTAAAAGGTTTTATCCTTTTGTTTGAATTCGGACTTGAATTCGAGATTCGAATTTATAATTATGGATTAATTGACTCTTTAGAGACAAAAAAAATTTAGCTACTTTAGTTTGGCCTTTAATAAATAAAAAATGAGACGAGCCTCGCCAAATCAAAATATACGATTGTGGGGCCCTCATTAACTACTTAATTAAAAATACTTAGATATTCGGGACGGGCCGCTTAACGAATTTCACGGCCTTCCCAAAAGATAGCAATACATTAGTCTCTTTAGACGCGATTCTAATAAAAAATTACATTCCTAAATTCGGGTGTGTATTTCATGCGACCCAAATCCAAATCCTAAAACATTAAATAAGAATGTGTCGAGGATCTGGGTGCATTTCATGCGACGTGATCCAAAAATACGTTCTTAAACAATGTTCACTTTCTTAAATAAAATAAATAAAGTGGTAAATAATTCTAAATTGCACTATAGGCATAACATGTATAAAAATTAAAATTTAGCCAAATATAGCAGTTGAGCGACCATGCTAGAACCACGGAACTCGGGAGTGCCTAACCCCTTCTCCCGGATTAATAGAATTCCTTACCTGGATTTTTGGTTCGCGACTGTAATACAGAATCAAACCCTTTCCTCGATTTGGGACTCAAACTGCTGACTTGGGACACCATAAATTTCCCAAGTGGCGACTCTGAACCTTAAATAAAACGAATCCCATTTCGATTGTCCTTTAATTGGAAAAACTCCTTCTTTTATTATACTCTTCACGGGGTGTAGTAAAGCCTTTCGGAAAAAGGAGGTGTGACAGCTCTGGCGACTCTGCTGGGGAAAAGGACCCAGAACTTCGGTTCAGGGTTCAGAATTCGAGCTCAGTTAAATTGTTGTATTTGGTTTTATTTGTTTTTGATACATATTCCATGCTTTACGTGCTAAATGTTTTTACCGCTTTAATATTTGTTGAATTGTATATAAATTATCGCGAATCCCTCCCTCTTTCTCTATCTTCTACATCATAGAGAAGGGTGCACTTTGTGTAGCTTCTCTTCTGTTAGAGTCTTTTTCCCAAATTTAGAACGAGGTTTGGATAAGTTGCAAAGCCGGGCGAGCTTCTGTATCCCCGGTACGCTGCCTCCTCCTCGGCCCGAGTTGTCCGCTCGGGTAAGCTAGGTCTAGACCAATAAACCTAGGGTTTAAACCTAGATGAACAATAAACTCATGTCGGATCCCTAGTAGGACGCTTATTTGCATCACATGCATTTTGACTTAGGGGACTCAACACAGGAGTTTGGTCCGTCTAGGACAGGTGACCCGAATTAAAATGACCATCCTGATGCATATTACGTGCTTCTTACATTTATTTGCTCGGCTCCACATGTTGACCGGCTTGTATATAATTAGTGAAAAATTGTGAAAAATAGCAGTGCTAGGACTAAAGGTGGATAATCATTTATTTTGAAAACCCAATGTCAAAATAGTATCGAAATGCTGCCGAATTTTCGAAAAAATGAAAAAATATATAAAAAAAAATATATATGAAAAATAGAAAGAAATTGTTGGTCAAAAATAGTTTTGATTTCGGCTAATCGGCCCGAACTACGTTGGTTTGATTCTCACAAAGTTTGAGATATGTAGGCAACCCTCATAGGGTCCAACCACCCCTTTTGCAAAAATAGCCAAAAATACCAAAATTTTAATTTTTATCCACTAAGTCGGGTGATGTTATTCTTGTTTATAATAAGCCGAATGTCCCTCAAAAGGACGCCGGAAGGCCGTTTTTGCAAGAATAGCCAACATGAGTCAATTTGAAATGGTTTGCGGGCCCAGCCTTAAAATCTCCTTTTCAGAAGTGCTGAAAGGCCGTATCCGTAAAATCAAGTTTGGTCATCTCAACAACTATTACGAAAATATCCATTTGTCAAATAAGCCATTACATGGCCAATTTTGTAAAAATAGTCGCAACTGACATTAAAACATTCTCAGTCTTGCGTTGGCCTGTGGCGATGCTGAGTGATGCCCCACGGGTCCCAAGATGAGAAATTTTGATTTAGCTTTAACTATCGAGTTTGTAGTTTCTTAAATAAAAATTTTGCAAAAATAGCCACTTTGTTAAATAAGCCATTACATGGCCAGTTTTCGTAAAATAGTCGCAATTGACATTGAAACCTTCTCAGTCTTGCGAAAGCCTGTGGCGATGCCGAGTGATGCCCCACGGGCCCCAGGATATGACGTTTTGATGTACTCTTGATCCAGTTTTAATCATCAAGTTTGTAGTTGGAGTCGGCTTCTGTAGTTTCCCTTCAAGAAAAACAAAATTTGAAAATCCCGAAAAATATCTCTTTATTTTCGCATTAATTTGCAAGAACTACGCTTGGTCTGATTCATGCGGGGTGATGATACGTAGGCAATCTACGTAGGATTCGACCATAACCAAAAGAAAAAGGAAAAAAAAAAAGAAAAAGGAAAAAACTACAAAAAGGCAAAAAGAAAAGAAAATAGCAGAAAGATAATAAAGAAAGGAAAGAAAAACCAGTAAGCTAAATACTCTAACGCTAATGTGGTGTCTTCGTTTTGTCATTTCAGAAAAGTGGTTGGTTTGTGGTTTTAAAATGGTAATTCCTTGTCGCAACACAATTTTTTTGGACAAAAAACAATGGTGAACGACAACAAAACTGAGTTGATTAATACCGGTGCCCGGCCTCAGTAGATTGATAATGGGTTGAGTGAAGAGGTGCGGATGTTTAGACAACACATGGCAGATATGTATCAAGCTTGGATGACTGGGAAGATACCACCCCCGCCACCACCAATGTTTCCTGTTATATCCACTACCCCCAACAATGAATACGGGAAGAGCCCTCGGGATGAACTTCATACTGGAAATGAAAAGGTCACAAGGAAAGTAGGGCGAGATAAAATAGCCATAAAGCCAAAAGAACAATCCTTAAAGAACATCAAGGAATGGGAGACTAGGGTAACATGTCTTACAAAGAATCGTCTGTATCTCTTGAGGTTCGCCTGCCTGCGACGTTCAAAGTGCCAAAATTTAACTTGTATGATGGAAATGGAGATTCGGTAACTCACCTAAGGGTCTATTGCGATGAAATAAAAAGTGTCGGGGATAAAGATGATTTGTTGATGGCATACTTCAGTAAGAGCTTGACTGGGGAAGCTTTAGAATGGTATAATCGTCACAATATTGGCAAATGGCCTACATTGGGTGACATGGCCCAAGATTTTGTGCGGCATTTTCAGTACAAGAAAGACATTGCCACAAGTTGCTCCTCCCTATCTCAGACGGAAAAGAAACCCAAGAAGAACTTTAAGGATTTTTGGCTCAAGTGGAATGAACAGGTTGCTCGGGATGGTCGTACCATTGAAAAAAAAGTTGTTGCTAAGCCCCCTCCACAACAAGGTCCGATAATTGTTCTTGCCAAACTTGTTCAACCTCAAAACCAACTCCAAACCTATTCCCCGAACAACACCCGATCTTTTGTCCAACGATCGGGTCATAGCCTTCTCCGACGATAGGGTCCGGTGGTCGTTCTTGCTAAACGCTGTCAGCCACAATACCAACCCAGTGGACGTCACCAAATTCCACATAAGCTACCCCAACCACCAAATAACATCAGGCCATTTGTCCCACCGCCAAGTCATTTCCTGAAGCAGACACCAGTAGCCCAAAACTCTCGTGTACCTTCACAACACTTTCAAGCATCCAACAAACTTAGAAACTTGAGGCATAGAGGAAAACAAAGGCAAAGGGATAATTTCACGCCCATCAGTGAATCCTACACAAGCTTGTTTAAAAAGTAAAAAAGTTTTGGCCTGATTAAGCCACTCCTTGGATATACTCCAGACCCAAAGGCAAAAAGCTTTGATCCTACTATTCGATGCATGTACCACTCTAATGTCCAGGGGCATAGCATTGAAGACTGTCGTTCTTTGAAAAGGGAAATAGAAAGAAT
Organism: Nicotiana glauca; assembly: GCA_026770625.1. Taxonomy (NCBI): domain Eukaryota; kingdom Viridiplantae; phylum Streptophyta; class Magnoliopsida; order Solanales; family Solanaceae; genus Nicotiana; species Nicotiana glauca. Next base: position 29,560 of record MU748037.1, on the reverse strand, counting down.
GATTCAAGAAGGGGTGATTGTGGTCAGTAACAACGGCAAGGAGCATGCGATTTATCTGGGAAACTTGTTGATTAAAGTCAATAATAATTTTGGCAATATCGATGTGAAACTGAGTGGCTAATATGCCGGTCGTGATAATTGGGAAGACGCTTCATCTCTCAGTCACCCAGAGTGGAGTTTTGGTGGTTCATTTTGGTGTCATTTCTGTTGTTCGGGTTATTTCAGGGTTGTAATCTGGACATTGTCTTGGGAGTCAAACCCTTCTATCTTTCACTTTTCTTTGTTTAGTGATAATTGTTTGTTTAGTGCCATCTAGGTTTATAATTCTAGTCTAGCCTGCTTGTTTTGTTGTTTCAACCCTTTTCACCATTAGTCAGATACAATTCTCCGTTTCCTGACATTTCTAGCCATTTCATTTCTAATCATTTTACAATTCTTTTCATGCTGATTCTAGTGACACGACGTGCATAATTCTCAGCCTGTTTTAAAAGTCAGTTTAGCAATGAAATAATGTAAAAATGTAAGGGCACTCGAAAGAAATAGGAACATATTGGAATACTTTGAAGCCTGAATCAAATGAAACTAGAGGCAAATAGAACATAAAGAAACACTATGGAAATGCATCATACCTCATTGGTTTAAAGTCAAAGGCAAGAATGCCCCAAGTCTAAAGGGATTGTTCATGGTACCGAAATTATTGTCCGATGGTGCTAGGAATCAGCAAATACAGTAGGCAAATATGTGAATCAATCAAAAGGTAGTTTAACTGTGTAGTTTGTGCTTGGTATGTTTTGAAGATTGGAATGACGAAGGCATTTTATTCTACTATCCAAACACTTTATCCTTTGTTATCCCTTTGAGCCTTATTATATTTTCTTTCGTATCCCTCTTTCGGAATCAACGACAAAACTCAAAAACCCGAGCAGAGAAAGTAAGTGGAGAAACCAGAGAAAAACAGTGGGAAAAGAAGAAAAAAGAAAGGAAAAGAAAGAAAAGAAGAAAAGAGAAGAAAAGAAGAGAAGAAAAAGAAAGAAAAAAAAAGAAGAAGAAAACAAAAGAAAACAAAAGAAAGAAAAGAGAAAAAAGAAAAAAAGAAAGAGAAGAAAAAAGAAAGAAAAGAAGAAAAGAAAAGAAAAGAGAAAAGAAAGGAAAAATAAATGGAAAAAGAAAAGAAGAATGGAAGGAAGGAAAACATCACAACAACAAATGTAGTTGCTTGAACTACGTTTAACTTGATCCCGAAAGGGTACGTAGGCAGGCTCACTGAGGTTCAGTCATAACAAAAGAAAAATTCAAGAATCCCCAAGAATGAAACTGGGGCAGAATTACGGTTGTTGCAAGAAATATGATTCCGAAAGTTGTAGTTCCTTAACCCACGTCGAATTATCTTGAGCCTCTATACTCTTCTTTCTAAACCCATCCAAAAGCCACATTACAGTCCAAAGAAAGACCTTCCGACCAATTTTCAAGAAATGCCGAGTCAAGCGAGCAAAGGTCAATCACATCAGGGGCAACACTCCAGTCCAAACAAAGGAAAATGAAGAATTAGAGAGTCATGACGACGAGAACCACCACGGGTACCCCAAGATGAAAGAAATCAAAATGAGGGAGTTTTATTTTTGAAAACCCTCACGGGCACCGTAAGGCGCAGTGAGTTGAGAGAAAATCAAAATGAGAGAGGCTTGATGGTGAAAACCTATGGGCATCACAAGTCGACTAAGGATTGTGAACCAGATCGGGTAAATGGAGCATTGAAGACCAGTTTCACGGCGGAAATAGCAACAAGAGCCGAACATCAGATTTGCTATACAGAAAATGCTGCAAGTGCATGTCAAGGTCGCTAGATTTCGGTATCCACATCCGATGGGTCGTTACTCTGTAGGTTTCTTGTTAGGAATCATCTCTTTCCATTTTCCTTCACTCTATTTGTCCTACCTTGTTTTACTCTCTCTTCTTGAGTCTGTCTGGTCATAACAAGTGAGAAATAATTTCAAAATTTGCCACCAAGCTTTCCAATTGCACAATATGGGATCTGGCCAACACATCAAATTGTCATAACTCAGGAAATAATAGACATGATTGAGTTGGCAACAATTAACATGCTTGTGAAATACAAAGACTTGGTATACGTCAATTCATGAACAACACAACAGATAAAGTGCGAGGGTGAACAGATCAAAAGAATTTCCCGTGATAGGATTGAACAAAGAGTGGTACACCAGTGACAATCAAGATCTTCCGAAAAAGAAATCAAAGTTGTCATGGCTAGCGATGGAGCAATAGACTTCAAGGGCAAGGCCGGTGGTTTAAATAAAAAAAGAGCAACATGTGCACTGAAGTTGGTAACAATTAAAATGCTTTGGGGTTCATGGGAGACAAAAAGGTTGGTAAGTGTCAATTCAGGAGCAATACAACAAATAAAAGTATGGGGTTAGAACGGAGGAGAGGCATATTTTGATAAAGGAAGTGGTCAGTCAAGGAACGATTGAGGTCTCCAAATGAAATCAGTTATCATGACAAGTGAAGGAGCAAAGCCAGGGCCAATGGTTAGGTCAAGAAAGAACAATATACACCTTGAGGGGGTGGCAATTGACATGCTTTGGAGATTCATTTGGAATACAAGGGTTTAGTACATATCAATTCATAAACAATGCAACAAAGATAGAAGGGGTGGTGAACGGATCGGAGATATTCTCTATGTCAAGGGTAACAAAGAAAGTGGTTAACTGATAAATAATCAAAGTCCTCGATTGGGAGTTAGTTATCATGGAAAGTGAAGGAACAATAGACTTTAAGATCGGAGCTAATGGGATTCGTCAAGAAAGATTAACATACACTTTGATTCATGAAAACAAGGAATTGGTCAAAGTCAAGCCTTAAGGAATGCGGGTTTGAACAGAGAAGAGGTATTTTTTGTGACAAGGACGGCGGGGAAAAAGGGATAGTCAGTAGACAGGCAAGGCATTCAAGTGGAAATCAGTTATCATGGCAAATGAAAAAGCAATTGTCATCAAAGTTCAACGCCACAAACCAACCACCACATTTAAAACTGACAAGATTTTCTTTGATTGAAACATGGGCAGATCTTTCGGAGAAATCCTCTGTAAAGAAATGCAGGACCCAAACAAGCATGACTGGAAATTCTCAGGATCCACCTGGAAAATGGAACTTAGTTTAAATGTCAAAACAATCATGAGAAACATAACTTGCTAAAAAAAGGAATACGAGTTCGTTTTAAAGTTTGCATGTTTAAGATAGGTTTTACTTAAGAGTTTTCAAGACCCTCCTGGATACTGGGACGTAGTCTAGACAACAAGATATAGTGAAAGTCGTACCTTTAGTAGATATACCTTAGGTTATCTTTTAACTAAGAGTTGTCAGGACCCTCCTGGATAATGGGGAGTAGTTAAGACCTTTTGATAACGATGTAACACCCTTGGACAAGATAGTTCAGATTCGTAATTGTTAAGGGTTTTTCAGGACCCCCCTAAATAATGGGACGTAGTTTTAAGGATTAGTCTAGATAACAAGAGGTGATGGAAGTCGTACTTGCAATAGCTATAGCTTAGGGTAAAACTGCTTTTTAACTGGAAGTTTTCAGGACCCTCCTGTATAATAGGGAGTAGTTAAGACTTTTGGTAACAAATGTAGTGGGAGTAATCCCTTTAGAAGAGATAATTTAGGAGTTGTCAGGACCTCCCTAGAGAATAGGACTTAGCTTGCAAATTCTTAGAATAGTTAGTAAAATAATTCAGTTTAACGCTCATCCCTGTGCCCAGCCACCAAACTGGGGCAGAAAAATCTTCTTTGTCCGTCTATTTTGTTGAAATCAGGAGCCCACTTGGAGAACAAGGGAATACTTTTCAAATTCAGAAATCAGGAGCCCACCTGGAGAACAAGGGAATACATTTCAAGTATTAGCAGTCAGGCGCCCACCTGAAAAATAAGGGAATATCTTTTTCAAAAGCAGTAAGTAGGCACCCACCTGGAAAACAAGGAAAGTACAATCCAAATTTTAGCCTTTAATTGTAATATCTGATAACACGATGTGCCCAACCACCATACTAGGGCAGAAAATTTTCTTTGTTTTTGTCTATTTTTGTTGAAATCAGGAGCCCACCTGGAGAACAAGGGAATACTTTTCAAATTTAGAAATCAGGTGCCTACCTGGAGAACAAGGGAATACATTTCAAGTTATAGCAATCAGGCACCCACCTAGAAAACAAGGGAATACATTTTACAGTTGAAGCCGTCAGGCACCCACCTGGATAACAAGGGAATGCTTTCCAAAGTTAGCAAGCAGGAGCCCACCTGGAAAATAAGGGAATACATTTCAAAGTTAAGCAGTCAGGCACCCACCTAAAGAATAAGGGAATATCTTTTCAAAATCAGCAAGCAGGAGCCCACCTGAAGAATAAGGGAATATCTTTTTTGAAATCAGCAAGCAGGAGCCCACCTGAATAACAAGGAAATATCTTTCAAAGTTCAGTAAGTAGGAGCCCACCTGGAGAACAAGGGAATTCATGTCAAAGTTCGGCAAGCAGGAGCCCACCTGAAAACATAAAGGGAATACCTTTCCAAGCATCGCAAGCAGGAGCCCACCTAAAAAATGGACACATATTTCAAATGGTAGTAGTTGAGCATCAACAAGAGAAATGGCAAAACATCGTCAAGGCAACAACAAGAAATTTATTGGAAGAACACAAGATACAAATTCAAGGCAACACAAGAGAAAGTTTGAAGGCATAGATAGGATTTCTTGTAATTCATAGAGCATAGCTTAGGCTAGTTTCTTTTTTATCTTGACATGGTGTAATAAGGGGGTCAGCAAGCAATAACAGCATGCAACAGCAGTGAAATCACAGCTCCTGGTAGTCCCAGCTACCAGACACACCTGAACTACACCGACCTAATTCCTGTTTAGCCTGGGATATGTATGCAACCTCTGAAGCAGAGCTCGGTCAAAACTTTTCAAAATGCTTCACAACGGAATACTCGAACAAGCAAAAATCGCTCGTATTTGCTCACTTATCTTTGCACGAAAACTCTTCGTGTTTCTGAGCAAAGAGGGGCAGCTGAGTATATGAGTTATTCCCATTAAATTCAAACAAAAGATTTTTCCTTATTTTACAATTTCTTGAGAATTTTGTGTTAATTGTTTGCATGTTATTTGTGCATTTTAAGTTATATAAAAATACAAAATATGCATTTGCATTTAGGGTTTTAATTTTATTTTTAGTATTAATTAGGTATTGATTTGTTTTAGAACAAATTTAAGGAAATTCACAAAAAATAGTTCCTATGTAAATTTAATTGATAATTGATTTTAACTAATTTTAAAAGTTTAATTAGATTTTTTTTAACTTTTTACAAAATCAGAAAAAATAATACAAAGTAAAAATACAAAATACAAAAAATGAAAAAAAAACAAAAGAAATAAAGAAATCAAGAAAATGAAGGAAAATCATATCTGTGGAAAAACATGAGGATTTGGACCATTAATTCAGCCCAATTTCCAATTGTAACTCAGGCCCAAGCCTACGCGACCCGGTCTGCCCCACTCTTAGCCCAGATGACGTCGTTTCATCGTCACTCAACCACATCCCTTGATTTCTCATGATCCAACGGTCAGAAACAACTCCCCATCATTTTACATAAAATTGTCGAGAAACCCTAAAAATAATAACGTTAGTCATCTCCCTCGTACACTCCTCCACCACCGCCGACCTCGTCGGAGCCCTCACCAGCGGAAAACGCAAACACCTCCAAATTCCACCGGATTAACACCCCAAACTCCCTTTTTACCCTCTTTCCGAATACGTAGATGGCTTCCCTCAAACCCCAGCCAAAACCTTCGAATATCGGATTGAAAAAACTCCGGCCACAACGCCACTCCTTCCAAATTACTCTAAACTTACACCCATGAATCCCCTGACTTCCCTTAACCCAAATCCGGGACTATTTTTCGTTGAATCTCAATGAAGCCCTTCAAATTTGGGTTTAAGCTTTCCGACCAACAACCCTAATTGCCCAACTTATCCCAAATTAAGGTCTCGTGACCTGTCCATCTTCCTCATGAGGATTTCGAGGTCGTAGACAATCAAACGTCACTGGAGTCTATTATTTCGACGACTAGGACTTGAATTAATCAAAACACCTCCAAGACGCATTGTGAGTTCTGTTCTGTTCCTTGTTCTTTCTTAATTTCTTTTCTTTTCCTTTTTTTAGTAATCAAGTCTTTTCTTTGGTCTGTGAGTTGTTCAATATACATCTCTGTCCATGATTTTGATTAAAATATTGAGCATTCTAAAATTTCTATTTCTTATAATTCTAATAGGTTTAAGTGTTTTTGCTTCACAATTCAATAAGATTTAATTGTTCCTGATCCTGCTTAGTTGTATTAGTTAACTTTAGTCTTAATTAGTTTAGGTTTTGATTAGTCTAGTTTGTTCACTTTAAGTCCGATTTAGCATTTTACCTCTGGTTATGGGCAATTGATTAATTAGGGGTTTGATAATAGTAATTGGTGATTCAAAATCTAGCAGTTGGCTTAGTTGTAAAAGATTGGTTATAGTTGGGAAATGGGGTTGGCTAACTAAAGGGTTGGGTAGTAATTTCAGGGAACCTCAGGGGTAATTTGGGCATAGAAAAATGGCAGATTCAATAAAATTGGTAATTGTGGAATGCAAGTAAGGGTACTATAAGCATTTACAATGGCATAGAAATAGGGTAGATGAAGGTAGAACCTTCTAGAACATTCCAATTGGGGTCTTAGTGTAATTGTTAACAGTTGTAATGGTAGTAACTTGAATAACAAGTTAATAATAAAGGGTTAAATATGCAGTATCTAAAATTAAAAAAGGAGGGAAAATGAATAAAATGTCCAGAACATTCTGCCCCATTTGTGCCTATAAAAAGGCATCCCAATGCCTTAGTAAACAAGTTTTCAGCCATCAAATTTCCCCCAAAAACTCTCCTCTCAATTTTAGATTTCAAATTTGAAATTTAAACTTTTCAAAAATCCAAAAACATTCGAAAAATCAGTAAAAACCAAAAAAATAAATACTGTTTCATTGAGTTTTCAGTTTAAATTCAATCTTCGAAGTTCAAGTTTGGTATCTGTGGATCAGAGATGATCTGAAACCAGTTTAAGTAATTTCAGGGATTCAATTACTTTGATTTGGCTAGTTTTATTGGGCTTTTGGATTTCTAAAGTATCCGGGATAGTTTTGAAGTCATTTTCTCATAGTTTTGGGTTTAATCAAGTCAGTGTTTGGTTGAGATTTGATCCTTTGGAGTTTTAGAAGTTTAAAAAGTTCAATTTCGGTTCTATTTGGGTGCTTTCAAGTGGTTTATGATTGAATCTTAGTTCTGATTTTTTTGTCAAATCCTCCTGGATCATTGAACTGATTTTGAGCTGTATTGATCATTGTTGCTCCTTGTGGCTGACTTCTCCTCATTCTATTGTGATTCAGGCACACATTTCAAGTTACATTGATGTATCTCCCTCCCGTTGACAACGTGAATAAGAAGCTGAAATTAATTTTTTACTCTAAATCTCTCGTTTTATTGTATTTAAATCATTAGATTGAGATTATGTGTTTGAAGTGTTGTAATTACATTTAGAATGACTAATTGGAATTGTTGTGTAATAATTGGACGGTTCAGCATATAGACTAATTGTCAAAAGGTAATATGATTTCCCTGGTGTAGACAGAATCACTGGATGCAGAAAATGAGTTTGAGATGGCCTTTGTTTAAATCTAGTAATAAAACATAGATTGGTAGCAGGATTAATAGTCCAGTTTTGTTTGATACTTGATACTTGATACTTTGAATTTAAATTAGCAAAGACTCAGGTGATAGAATTGCTCATTTAGATATAAGTATTGGAAGTTACTAGCATCTGAATATTAAATTGTTAGAATTTGTAAAAAATTGTTAGAATTTGCTTGTGTTCAAATTGAGTGTGACAAGAGTTATGAATAAAAGCACATTTAAATCCAAACAGCCTTTTATCGCATTAAGTGACTTCAACGTAGATGCAGAATTGTTATGCTAAGAATTAATTAAGGCTATTTGGGTGTTACTGAACGCCTCTGCCATGACTTGATGACTGGCCTGTATCCAATTGGAATTGGGCTCATTTTTATGGGTTCAATTTATGAATGGTCAGTATTTTTGTTTGCATATGTTAAAAATTCCAGCAGGCCTAAAAGAATTGTGGTTTAGACGAAACACACTTGTCTCCAATTAAAAGATACGCAACTTCAGTTGGGGCAAGGCCCATAGTGAATTGGTTTTAATATGAATTGTAGCCTAATTCTCATTACCTGGGCCAAGTTAAAGGCCCAAAAACGTTACTGAGATTTAAGTGAGAATCAAAAGTCCCAAATATAATAATTTTAAAAATAAATAATTAGGAATATGGAAAAGTAATCCATAAATATGAAATTGGATCTTGAATTAGGTAGCGGGTTCAAGCTAAAAGGTTTTACCCTTTTATTTGAATTCGAACATGAATTCGAGATTCAAATTTTTAATTATGGATTAATTGACTCTTTAGAGAAAAAAAAAAATTAGCTACTTTAGTTTGACATTTAATAAATAAAAAATGAGACGAGCCTCGCCAAATCAAAATATACAATTGCGGGGCCCTCATTAACTACTTAATTAAAAATACTTTGATATTCGGGATGGGCCACTTAATGAATTTCACGGCCTTCCCAAAAGATAATAATACGTTAGTCTCTTTAGACGCGATTCTAATAAAAAATTACATTCCTAAATTCGGGTGTGCATTTCATGCGACGCGAATCCAAATCCAAAAATATTGAATAAGAATGTGTCGAGGATCCAGGTGCATTTCATGCGACGTGATCCAAAAATACGTTCTTAAACGATGTTCACTTTCTTAAATAAAATAAATAAAGTGGTTAATAATTCTAAATTGCACTATAGGCATAACATGTATAAAAATCAAAATTTAGCCAAATTTAGCAGTTGAGCGACCGTGCTAGAACCACGGAACTCGGTAGTGCCTAACCCCTTCTCCCGGATTAACAGAATTCCTTACCTGAATTTCTGGTTCGCAACTGTAATACAGAGTCAAACCCTTTCCTCGATTTGGGATTCAAACCGGTGACTTGGGACACCATAAATTTCCCAATTGGCGACTCTGAACCTTAAATAAAATAAATCCCGTTTCGATTGTCCTTTAATTGAAAAAACTCCTTCTTTTATTATACTCTTCACGGGGTGTAGTAAAGCCTTTCGGAAAAAAGAGGTGTGACAGACACCACAACCGACCTTATTGAATTGGGGATGGTTGACTTTGATGTAATAATGGGGATGGACTGGCTTTATGAATGTTTTTCCAAGCTTGATTGTCGAAGAAGAATTGTTAGGTTTAAATTTCCAAATGAGTCAGTGATTAAATGGAAGGGGGATAATGTGGCGCCAAAAAGTAGGTTTATTTCTTTCCTTAAGACCGCCAAGATGATTAACAAGGGGTGTATCTACCATTTGGTCCAGGTTACGGACATAGATGCTGAAGCACCTACACTTGTGTACGTGCTAGTTGTGAGTGAATTTTAAAATGTCTTTCTGGATGAGCCCCCTAGGATCCCACTAGACATGAGATTGATTTTGGGATTTATGTAATGCCAGGCACGCGGCCCACATATGTCCCACCTTATAGGATGGCACCACCGGAATTGAAGGAGCTAAAGGAACAATTGAAGGATTTGTTAGAAGAGGGTTTCATCTGACCGAGTATGTCACCTTAGGGCGCACCGTTGCTTTTTGTAAGATAGAAAGATGGGTCACTAAGGATGTGTATTGACTATCGGCATCTCAACAAGGTCAAAATCAAAAATAAGTATCCACTACTAAGGATATATGACTTGTTTGATCAATTGTAGGGTGGTAAGTACTTATCCAAAATTGATTTATGATCCAGGTATCACAAACTGAACTTCAAGGAACAGGATATTCCAAAAACAACTTTTAGAATTCAGTATGGGCAAATTGAATTTTTAGTGATGTCTTTTGGCTAAAGAATGCCCTGTCAACTTTTATGGATCGTATGAACCGAGACTTCAAGACTTTCCTCGACACATTTGTGATAGTGTTGATTGATGAAATTCTTGTTTATTCACAAAGTCGAGAGGACGATGCCATCCATCTCAGGGAAATTCTGCAGACTCTATATCAGCACCATTTGTATGCACAATTTTAAAATTGTGAATTTTTGCTGGAATCTGTCACATTCTTGGGTCTTGTAGTCTCTAGAGAAGGAATTAAATTTCATCCTCAGAAGATTGTAGCTATTAAGAATTGGCCTAGACCTACAACTCCAATAGAGATTCATAGTTTCTTGGGATTTGCGGCGTATTACAAGAAGTTTATGGTGGGTTTCTCTGCTCTTGCCTCTCCGTTGACTTAATTGATGCATAAGGAAGCTCAGTTCCAATGGTCAGATGCTTGTGAAAGGTGCTTCCAGGAGCTGAAATCAAGATTGACTACAACACCAGTGTTGACCCTACTAAGGGGTACATATGGCAAAGTGATAGCTTATGCTCCTAGGCAACTCAAGTATCGTGAAAAGAACTATCCAAAACATGAATTAGAACTTGTAATGATGGTATTTGCATTGAGGATTTGGTGTAAAAGTTTGTATGGGGCCCATGTGGATATTATCACGGATAACAAGAGCCTTCGACATATTTTCAAACAGAAGGAACTAAATTTGAGGTAGAAAAGATGGGTTAAGTTACTCAAACATAATGACATCAATATTCTGTATCACCTAGGAAAGGCCAACGTTGTGGTGGATGCTCTAAGCCAAAAATGTATGGATAGTTTGGCTAACTTGGAGGCATATCAAAGGTCATTGGCCAAAGAGGTTCATCGGTTGGCTAGTTTGGCAATTTTTCTTGCGTACTCTAGTGAATGAGGGGTGATTGTGCAAAATACGGTTGAATCATCATTTGTTGTGAAAGTCAGGGAGAAGCAATACAATGATCTAGCGTTGGTACAATGGAATGAGGGGATTCATTAACATAAGACTATGGCTTTTTCTGTTTGCATAGATGATGGCACACTATGGTACCAAGGGCGACAATGTATTCAAAATGTTGATGGTCGAAAAAACATCATGATCGAGGCTCACACTTCAAGATATTTCATGCACCGGGCTCTATAAAGATATATCATGATCTCAAGGAAGTCTATTGTTGGAATGACATGAAGACGAATGTGGCGAACTTAGTGGTACGATTTCCAAATTGTCAGCAATTAAAGGATGAACACCAACAGCCAGGTGGGTTGGCACAAAACATAGAAATTCCAATGTGGACATGGAAAATTATTAATATAGACTTTGTGGTAGGACTACCATACACTCTGTGCAAGTTTGAATTAATCTGGGTAATTGTGGATCAACTCACGAACTCATCATAATTCTTGCCAGTTATATTTACTAACATAACGGAACAGTATGCTCAGTTGTATATCAAGGAAATAGTCAGGCTGCATATCACTCTAGTTTTTATCATTTCGGATCAAGGGTCACAATTCACAGCTAATTTTTGGAAGAAAATTTTGCATTGTATGGGTACTTAGGTGAATCTTAGTATTGCTTTTGATCCACATACTGATGGGCAAGCAAAGCAGACTATTCATACACTTGATGATATGTTGTGCGCTTGTGTTCTTGAATTCAAAGGTAGCTTGGAAAATCATTTTCCACTCATAGAATTTGCCTAAAACAACGGTTATCATGACAACACTCAGATGGAACCATTTGAGGCTTTATGTGGTAGAAGATTTATATCTCCCATTGGATGGTTTGGAATTGGGGAAACGGAATTGATAGGGCCAGACCTCGTGATTCAGGTTATGGATAAGGATAAGCTCATGAAGGATTGGTTGAAAACTGATCAAAGTCGTCAAAAGTCCTATTCGGATACTCATTGTAGAGATATTGAGTTTAAAGAGGATGATTAGTATTCTTGAAGGTTTCCCCCATAACGGGAAATGCGGTTTGGTAAGAAAGGGAAATTAAGCCCGAGATATGTCGGGCCATACAGAGTCATTTAGAGAATTGGTCCGGTGGCGTACAAGCTTGAGCTACCTCCTGAGATGTCATTAGTGCACCCAGTATTTCATTTGTCTTTGTTGAAGAAGGTAGTTGGTGATCCATTGCTTATTTTGATAGTTGAGACTATTGAGGTCAATGAAGAATAGACCTATGAAAAAAATTCCAGTTGACATTTTTGATAGGCAAGTCCACAAACTAAGGAATAAAGAAATTGCCACCGTGAAAGTACTATGGTAAAACCAATAGGTTAAAAAGACCAACTGGGAGGTCGAGGAAGAAATTAAGAAGAAGTACCCTCAGTTCTTTTAATAACTATGTAATCGTTTCTATGAAATTTTTTTCTATGGACTATGTATCACTTGTATAGTTTATGTTTAAGATGTTCCATTTCTTGTAATATATTGCTTATGAGGCCGTACTTGGTGTTGTTTCCTATTATGTTGCATCATTGGATTATGTATACACTATTAGAATTGGTTTTGGGGATTCTTAGGCAAGTAGATAGGCCCAATTACAGGGGAGACTGGCAAAATTTTTGGAAATTTAAGGAGTTAGTCAAAATTTGAAACAGCTGGTATATGATACGTCAGTTGAGTCACATCGGATGCTAATGGTAAGCTTTAACCCTCATTCTAGGACGAATGATCTTAATTAAGGTAGGATGTGAGGCCCCATAATTTTTTAACCTAAAAATCGGGATTTCGTGGTACCGAGGTTGACTTGTGTGTTAATGATGGTAGAGGCAGTACAAGCTTTTTAGGTTGAATAGTGCATTGGAGAGTTAAAGGAAAATGTTTGACAGAAGAAGGCATTTTTGCGATCCATTATGCGGCCGCAGAATCACTCTATGAGCCACAGAGTAAGGCAAAAAGCTAGGCGAAGTTTTGGGGGATATATCTCGGTCAATTGTGCGACCGCAAAATCATTTCATAGGTCGGACATCGACCACAGAACCAGCACAAAAAGTTTCCCGGAGGGAAGTTTAGTGGTGCATTTTGCGATTGCGAAATAGGTCTGCGGTGCATTATTCGACTGCATAATAGGTCTGCGGGCTGCCTAACTTCCGCAAACCCAACCTGGATGTCCTAGTTGAGGGGCACTAATTGTGCGGCTGATGAACAGACTGCATACCCATTTTGTGGTCACTCTACGATTGCAGATTCTATTTTGGAGCTTCATTTTTCTAATTTTATAGCTCGACCCAAATTCATTTGTCAATCCTAAGGATTTTTTTTGGGGAATCACCTGATGTTTTAGAGAGAGGGGAGAGTTATTCGAGAGAGAAAAAAGGGAGGACTAAGGATTTCACTACTCTACCTTTGAATTAAATCTTGAAATTTTATCAAAGAGACTTGCTAGGGCTTCAAAGAGGTAAGAATTTCTTTGAGATTCTTGTATGGGAGAGTATTATTATACAGGCATGTACCAACGAGATGTAAGGGAAGGTTGTTGAGCTCAAATGGGTAACAATTAGGTTGTGGGATGAAGGAATCCACCACATAAGAACCTTGAGATGATGATGCACACCTAGTGTTTGAATAAATGCTTAAGTGAGGTGAACCCACAGATATCATCCTAATTATGGTTCAATTTTTGTATGCCTATAAATAGGTTGAGGTTGCTGATAAGTTGGTATTTTACCAACTTATCATACCTTTAAGCCTATATTTTTTTCTATGTTTGAGTAATAAAATTATGTGTTTAATGTCATTTACTTATATATCATAGGTTCTATGTGAATTAGAAGTGATCTTGAAGAAACCAAGTGAAACGAGTCACGAAGAACATGAAAAGAAGAAAATATAGAAAATGCCCTCAATTTTCGCAAATGCGACACAATTCTGGGAAATACGAAGAAAGCAGAAACGAGAATTGTGATTAGTCTGTCGCAATTGCAAAGTAAGTTCATTCAATATGTGCTCGCAAATGCAAAGAAGACTTCGCAAATGCAAAGTCTTGATCATAAATGCGAAAGTCAACAGTATAGTCATAGTTTGCAATTGCAAACTTTTGTTCGCAAATGTGAAAATCGTGCTTCAGTTCTGGGGAATTATGTCATTGCATATTGTTTGGCCCCAAACCCTTTTGATACCCAAACCAGCTCATTTATAAAATATCTATTGGCTTATTTTCAGTCCTAGGACTAGCGAGAACAAGGTTGGAAGCTATGGTTTATGCACTTACACTTGTATTTTGATGATTTGAAGATTGTTGTTAAAAATTTCTTACTCCTTTGTACACATTTATTCATTTTCTTGCATTGTATTGAATATATAAATGTTTATTATTTTATTCAACACTTGAATCTTGTTTATGGAAATAATCATATTTAAAGTGTGGATTAAATACTTTGTGTACTTATGTATTTACAAAGGGAATATCTAACCCTAGGACTCACCCATTAACTTCAAATTAATTTTGGGAAAGATTATTTGGGGTTGGGAATGATTAATTAACAAGAACTTGAGGTTTTAACCCTCATTTTATAGATTCTACCTAGGGATAGGATTGAACTACTTGTAGCCATACCCGGGTGTGCTTAATCTCTTAATTGATTTAGGGATAATTCAATTGGGAAGTCTTGTTAGTTTTTTGAAGAAGCTAATCTAGAATTATTACCCATAGTTAATTAACATAAACTCGCTCATATTAGTAAAATCCTTGAAATACATTAGATCGTTACTTGAGTGTAATTCCAAATTCATCCATACTTGTATCCATTGATCATTTTACTTGTTTTCTAGGTTAGTTTACATTTTCGCATTTAGGTATAAATATTTTTTCAAAACAATTCTTAGTGTTTGGCATTGTATAACAAGTGATAATTCTCTTACATTTCTAATAGCCTACATATTATTCTCTGTGGGATTCGACCTCGACTCATTGTTAGGTAAATTATATTGCATGAGACCGTGTCCATTTACTTTTTAGTAGTGGATTTGGACGTCATCAAAATTTGCACCTTTACGGGGGAATAATTTGGCGTAATTTAGATTGTTTGAGAAATAAGCGTAAGTTCTTTGGTCCAAACTTGTGAATATTTGTATAATTAATTTTTCTTACCTTTGTCTATTTTTCTTGTTTATTTTCTTATTTTTTAAAAATCGCATCACATAATAAAAATTGGTCGGATGTTAATTGTTCATACTTTGATGACCTTTGTCATTATTGTGGAGAACCACACTCGTGGCAAAATTGTTTAAATTCTCCCGGAGGTGGATTGTGTACACAATTTCAAAACCATGAGTGGAGTATCTGTGATAAGTATGGTCGTCAAAATGGTTGTTTGGAGTATTATGCTTATTCGTCCTTCCCTTCCCAAGCCCCGCTATGATGATTCTACTTTTTATGATGAAAATAATAGGGATATGGAAGTGGAAGAAGTTGAGCATGGTCATAATGGGGAGTTGAAGCTCACTTTAGAATGCGTAATTGAAGAAGGAAACAAAGAACAAAGTGCCTTAGAGGAGCTTTTGAAAAATAGTCTCCAAAATAACTTGGCACTTGAAAGGTTGAACTTGCAAACGAAAGAAATGCTTGAATTTTTATAGTTCCAAAAGACCTTGGAAGTAAATGATAGCAAAAAATATTCCTTGGAGATTGAAACCAAAAATCTTTCCTGGGCACTTGATCAAAACCAAGAAGAACTCTCAAATGCTAAAAATGAGAAGATGATGCTCATGTTGGAGACCATTCTTGAAAATGAGGAGAAACACAACTTTGCACTCGAGGACTTGAAGCATGTCTTGACTCAAAATGATGATAATATCTACACTTTAAAAATTCAAATGAAGATATTGGTTAAGGCTCACTATGCCCACCAACTTGAGAGTGTGGAAAGAAGTCAAGAAGAGCCCGACTGCAAGGAAGAAAGTGAGCTCTACTTTGAGAAATTAAGAATTGAACATCCGCCAACCGACTCCATGAGTGTTAGTGATGCCAAGAAAAATTTGAAACTAGAGCCAACCGGTGTAAATGAAAATATGGTTTAGATTGACTCTAGTTTGGGGGAAAAAGAGGACGTCAAAATCCGGGAAGAATTGAAATTTGGAGAATCGATGTCACATTCCAAGCATTTTTCAATATTGGAATTATGCAATGACATGAGAATTGAAATACACGAGTCAATGAGTAATTGCGAGGAGGAACGGCAAAAACCATACATCTTACAATTTGAGGGAACAACGAGGAAAAATGACATTCCTCACATGAAAGACGAAATGCAAAATGAAGAAATTGAGGTTTGTCTTGATCATATACGTACCACCCTCACCGCTCATGGTCACAAGCTAGATTACAAGTTGGGTGCCCCAATTTGTATTGTCCATGTGGCGAAAAAAGTGGTAAAGTTGTTTTGCGCCATACCACGACATTAAATGCGGCGCTTTGGGGGAGGTAACCCATCATTTTGAAATGATTTAGTCAGTTTTGAAATTTTCCATTTTAGAATAGCTTAGTATATTATTTCTAACCAATCCGCCAAGTTTCATATTTTTTTGAGTTGATTTGAGTAGGTGGGGGAAACGGAGAGCATGAATCCAGAAGCTAAAATTTGCAGGAGCAACAATCTTCGCATTTGTGAACAGTTGTTTTCATTTGAGAACATGGTGCATCGCAAAACCTAAACTTCTGTCACATTTGTGACAACTGCAGGGCTTAATAAACTTCTCAATTGTGAAGTTAGTGTTGCAAATACAACATCAGAAAGTTTAAACGCGTTATTGCTCCCATTTTGAACTAAAGTAAAGAAAACCTCTAGGGCTCTCAAACCTCTATCTCCCTCACTCTCCTTACTGTAAAACTCCACTACTTATCACTTCTAATTGCAAGAATCCAGGTATGAAAGCTTAAATAGTTTCTTCTTCTTCTTCTTTTTCTTCTTCTCTCATTTTTCTCTGAAAACCTAGGGTTTAAATGGGTAATATTCCTCTTCCCAAAATTGTATAAAAAATTTGTTCAAACCGTATGTTAATTTCTGGGTGAGGTTGGTTGAGAGTGTGAGTCTTATTCTTTTATTAAAAAAATGGAGAATTTTGAATACCCAATGCTTTATGAAATAGAAGTGAATTTTTGTTCTTAATATGTGATCGATGAAAGGCCCGAATGATATTCTTGGTTGAATCATTGATATTTTTGTAATTTATGGTCATCTATGAAGTTTATTGCACGAATGTGTGTTTGAAAATTGCTTAGGTTCTCTAAAGTTAGCCTCTGATGAAAATTTTTAGGGGGTGTTCTATGAAAAACATGGATGGGGACAATGCACTCACAATTGCGACGACCTCTTCGCATTTGCAAAGAGGAGGTCGCAATTGCGAAACCTGGCGGACCTGACCATCTTCGCATTTGCAAAAACTGGCTGATTCTGATACCTTAGCAATTGCGAAGAATTTGTTACGATTGCAACTTCTGGGCAAGCTGATAACTCCGCAATTGCAAAGAAAATATCACAATTGCGACATCAGAGTACAGGCACCTACAAATTTTAAAATCCTAAAAATTATTCTAAGGATGGGTTTCGATCGTCCGATTATTCCTTCGGCATATTTTACTCATTTTGTAATATTCTTCATAGCCATAAAATGTTTTCACTCATATCATTTGTTTGCAGGTACAATAAGTGAAAATGAGCTCTAGCTATGAAGAATCCGCAAACGATAGCCCCTTGGAAGCTGAGGAGAACTATGATCAACATCGGTCCTTGTCATTGGTGTGCCAATAACGGTACTTTACTGAGCTAATTTCAAAGAAGTTGATCCTGTAGAGTGGTATACTATTGGACAACATCCCGAAATGCCTTTCCAAGTTTTATCAAAGGCTTGTAAACATGGGTGGAACTGTTTTACCCCTCAAACTTGTCGATCCAATGAGAAATGGGTGAGGGAGTTTTATGAGAATCTCCCAGCTATCAGGTTAAGGAAGCAAAAGATGAGAATTCGTTGCAAAATGGTGTAGCTTGGAGCTGAAGCTGTGAATCAAGTGTATTACCTGCCAGACCATGACATGGCTCAATTCTGTGCAAAAGACTTTGCCTTAAGGGAGTGGTTGGTGTCCAAATTATGCCTGGGTGCGGATGTTACATGAGCAGCTGAGAAAAGAGAGATCACATCCAAAGAGTTCATTGCCGAAGCAAAGATATGGATTTCCATCATATGCAGTCATATCTCCTCTGTATCGAATATATGGACTGTACCAGCTACAAGTGCTTAAATGATAGCCTGCATCATTGATGGTATTTAGCTAAATGTTGGTGAAATCTTCATCAATAAACTGAGGGACTATCGGATCCAGAATTGTAGATCATTGATATTCCCACCGCTTATCACTAAGCTATGCCAACTTGCTGGGGTGGAAGAAGCTCCCGGAGACAACTGGATAGAGCTGGGAATGCCTATCAATCCTTTGAAGAATAGAGGAGAGGGCAGCGTGGTAAAGAGCAAAATGAGAAAGTTTGGGTCTTCTTCTCAGATTGATCCGGGTAGCCATCCATCATCTTTTGCAGGAGGACAACTTGTTTTGCTTAGTGAGTAAATGTGGGTAATTCACGATCTAGTAGCTGGCATTCTACAAGGACCCGGGGAGACATCTGAGGGACCCGCTACATATATTTCAAAGAGAGAGTTTCAAAAGCACCTTGAAAGAGGGGGATCACCTTAAGACACTGGAGAAGGCATACGCTGATCTGGCTACGACGCATTGTAAGTTCAGCAGTTCTCATGACAATCTGGAAAAGGAACACACCAAGATGAAGACAAGAGATAAATTCTTTATCTGCATGTGGAAGGGTGTGAAAGGTCTGTGGAAAGTCCTAAATCCTAAAGACCCAATGCCATCTACCAAGCCGGAAGATAATAATGATGCTCCAGTTGAATAGTCCGAGGAAGAAAGAGACGAGGATGCCTTTGATTCTGACAGTGAGGATAGCGCTTGATGCAGTATTCAGGGAGCACTTTCCAGTATTTTACTTTATTATGATTAGTTGCATTGGTGGCATTGCAAAATCTTTTATTGTGGGTGGCTTCTTGTATAGCTGCTGAAATTTTATAATTGTGGATATGGTAGATTTGGTACTTTGTTTATTTTCATGTGACGTTATTGTCCTTTCATGTGATGTGTTATATTAGTATCTTTAGTAGCTTCTTGAAGTTTTATACATAGTATGATTTAGTCACTTGATATTTATTAGCTTCTTAAGTTTTTTTGTATATATAGTATGTTTAGGTTGTGATATCCTTGGTTTTCTTTGTACCATGATTCTTTTTCGGAGAAAGCCAATTTTCTTCTTGAATTGGGTAATTGTTAGTAATTTTTTATCGACTTTTCCCAGTAATGGATAGCTAGATGACTTTCTTAAGGTAATTAATCTTGTAGTTTAGATATAGCTAGATGACTTTCGTATAAATATAGATATTCATTTCGTGAAAGAACCTAGTTATCAAATTACACATAAGTGGTTTCTAATACTAATCGATGAATTATTATATGCCGAAAGCAATTCTAGTATTAAAATCACATGTAATCTGAACAACTAGCGTGTACAGAATTATACAAGCTACCTCTTGAAGTGTAAGCACAACTCGTCGATCAAATTGTCCCTCAGTTTAGTGAAATACCACCAACTTTGCCTTTTACCAGCCAAATAACAATCCCAACATTTTCATGGTCCTCTATTGTATTACCCAAATAATGCCTGAAAACAACAAATTCGTAATTGTATTGCTCAGTTCAATTTTGAAATTCTTTCATAAAATTTTATTTAACTTCTCATATTAAGAAACATATACCAATCGATCAACTTAATTTATTGACTAGTTCATTTAGAGTTTCGCAAGACAAAATTCATTGGGCGGTTTACACATAAAAACTTTTAAGCTTTCATAAATGTGTATCATCAATTAAGATCGAGATATTCCATCAACTAACTATTACTTCACGAATGTATATCATTTTTGTCCATCATTTCGACCCACAAATGAATATTCCATTTTTAAATCAAAATCATAAGCATTATACACGCCTAATAATAATTATAGAAAGATTAGAAAGCATGCCTATAGGATTTGCAATACTTGCGATATGTGAAGTCGTTAACCTAAGAAGCAACAGTGCCTATTTAAAATTCAGAATCACATAGAAGTCATGCCTAAAGGATTTAAGGACTCCATTTCGTATTAATTCTGGAACTTGTCATCTTCTTAATATGTAAAACCTGATTGCATACGTTTGTTCTTATGTTTGGAGGGCAACTTGAGCCATTTATTCCCCTTATATGTAGTCCTACATGTTTTTTAATGTTGCTTAGATTTATCTTTTGAGCAACCTGAGTAAAGTTTAGAACCATTCAAATAGAAGGTCCAAAGCCTCCTTGGCCATAGGAATGGGACGGGTAGTGCACGCATAAGGCAAGATTTAGAATCAATTATGCTCTCTAGGTAACAAACTTAAAGATAGAAATCGGGTAGCAGGAGATGATAGTCTGTGCCCGGTGAATAATATGAGTAACACCACATCTCAAGGGAGTTACAAAGTATTATTTATGTTGCACGGGGGTGATCCTTTAGGCTAAAAAACTTAGGACCCCCTATCTTGTCCTAAAATCAAGTGTTTGTATTTATTCCAAATCTTTTGATAAAAAAAACTGCCAAAGCTTTTTGTGTCTTTCTGTCTTTGTTTATCTGAATAATTTATATAATTTGTCCTCTCGAAGAATGCCCAATTTCTATTAAAGGTAATTTGAGCCCTTATCCGACCTTTGGTGATAGCTCAGAAATTGAGGCACTACTTCTGTGCCTATACTAAATATCTCATATCAAGAATGGATCATCTGAAATATTTTTCCAGAAACCCATTCCTACAGGAAACTAGAAAAATGGTAGAGATTGTTGAGTGAATTTGATATTATATGTGTAACTCAGAAGGCAGTCAAGGGACAGTCATAAGCAAATCATCTTGGAGAAAATCCTATAGGAGGAGAATACAAACCATTGAAAATATATTTTCTTGATTAAAAAGTATGATACCTAGGAGAAGATATCACCGAAAGTTATGACGGTTGGAGAATGTTCTTCAATGGGGCCGCAAACTTAAAAGGAGTAGGTATCAGAGGTTTTTTTGTGCCAGGGATAGGTCAACATTATCCAGTATCAGCTAAACTCAATTTTTTCGTGCACCAACAATATGGTAGAATAAGAGGCTTTCATCTTAGGGCTCAATTAGACCATTGCCATGAATATCTAGGAATTGCTGGTAATTGGTGATTCATACCTTCTAGTATATCAGGTTCTAGGAGAGGGGGCAATAAAAAATACCAAAATATTACCATATCTATACCATGTACAAGAATTGACGAAGAGATTCACAAAGATAGAGTTCAAGCATGTTCCAAGAATCTAGAATGAGTTCGCAAATGCATTGTCCACTATGTCCTCCATGATAGAGCACCCGGACAAGAATTTCATCGACCATATTCCAGTAAGAATCCATAATCAACCAGCTTATTGCGCTCATGTTGAAGAAGAAACAGATAAGAATACATGGTTCCATGATATCAAGGAATACTTGGCAAGAGGAGAATACCCGGAGCAGTCAAATCATACTCAAAACACACACTACAAAGATTATCCAACCATTTCTTCCAAAGTGGAGGAATTATGTACAGAAGGACTCCAGACCTAGGATTATCACGGTTTGTTGATGCCAAGGAATCTTCCAAACTGCTCGAAGAGATACATGCCAGAACTTAAGGACCACACATGAATGATTTCATTTTAGCCAAGAAGATATTGTGAGCAGGATATTTTTAGATGACTATGGATCTAGAAGGTATCTGCTCCAAAAGTTTCATCGGTGCCTAATACATGCAGATATGATACGGGTAGAACCAAATATACTCAGCGCAACGAGTGCACCTTGGCCTTTTGCCTCTTGGGGAATAGATGTCATCAGTTCGATCTAGACTGTCACTTCAAACGTGCACATGTTTATTTTAATGGCCACACACTATTTCACAAAATAGGTGGAAGTTGCATCTTACAAAGCTGTAAGGTATCGTATTGTTTGCCGATTCGGGGTAACAGAATCTATCATCATCGACAATGTTGCCAACCTTAATAGTGACTTAATAAAAGCTGTGTATGAAACTTTCAAAATCAAGAATAAGAATTCCATAGTATACATGCCTCTAATGGATGGATCAGTGGAGGCCACAAACAAGAACATCAAGAAAATATTGAGAAAGGTGGTAGACAACCACAAGCAATGGCACGAGAAGTTACCATTTGCTTTATTGGGGTATTTTACCAAAGTCCGCACATCAGCTGCAGCAACTGTCTACCTGTTGGTCTACTTTATTGAAGCTGTCATTCTCGCTGAGGTTAAAGTTCCTTCTTTAAGAATCATACAAGAGGCGAAAATCAGCGACGCAGAATGGATACAAAGTTTCTATGAACTATTAGATCTTATTGAAGGGAAAAGAATATATGTAGTATGCCATGATCAACTTTATCATAACATAATGTCCAGTGCTTTCAACAAAAGGGTCAGACCAATATAATTGGCACTACGATAGCTAGTGTTGAAGTGGATCTTCCAACATCAAGATGAAGCCAAAGGAAAATTTT
Source organism: Nicotiana glauca (assembly GCA_026770625.1). Lineage (NCBI taxonomy): Eukaryota > Viridiplantae > Streptophyta > Magnoliopsida > Solanales > Solanaceae > Nicotiana > Nicotiana glauca. The sequence goes on along the minus strand of MU748037.1, from coordinate 6,838 downwards.
TACCCAATTGGCAAGTGCCTTACATGGTTCACAGAGTACTAACAGGAGGAGTACTCATACTTGCAGAAATGGATGGAGAGATTTGGCGAAAGCCTATCAATTTAGATGCAGTAAAAAGATAATGTGTTTAGATTGTTTGCATTTCTTCATCTAATGTAACTGAACTACATTTGACCAGATTCCCATTAAGATGGGATAAATAGGCAGTCCTGTGGGTTTGGTCACAACTCAATAAAATCTTTATTTTTACCATGGTCAGAAACTGGGGAAGAATTTTGAGGAGAACCCTAAAAATTCTAATGCAAAAAAGTCACAATGTCTCTAAAGTGTTACAATCATTGTTTTATCTAAATTGATTGATATTGCATACTACAATGTTTTTACATAACTACATTAATTAGATGCACGCATATTTTCTTGAAATATTTTTTTGAGTCAGTTAGACGCTACGCAGGATAACTTGATCATGATGTCAATGCAGGGCAAAGGCGAAGAAAAGCAGACAAGCGAAGGCGTGAACCAACCTTCCCCGCAAAACTCACGATTTCTCTTCGGATACAAGAACAAGGAATACCCGCAAATACCCATACACATAAAAGATCATAACGGCAAGTTTCCAAACACAAACATGTCTCCAAATAAGATATACTCTGATGTCACTCATTATCATTTCTTTGCATGAAGCTAAGCGCTGCCTCCTAACTGCATAAGGCTAATCATTGCTTTATATTACGTGACACTAAGCCTTGTCTCCTATTTTGCATGAGGATAAGACATGCCTCCTCAACTGCATATGACGTTAAGCAATTCCTTCCATTGCATGAGACTAAGCCATGTCTCCTTTTCTTGCATGAGACTAAGTACTATCTCCTTTTCTTGCAGGATACTAAGCCCTGTCTCCTATTTTGCATGAGGCTAAGTATTACCTCACTCATTGCATGAGGCCAAAAATTTCTCCTTACTTGCATAAGGCTAAGCATTGGCTTTACTTGCGTGAGACTAAGCCCTTTCTCCTTTTAATGTATGAGACTAAGCATTGTCTCCTATTTTGCATGAGGCTAAGCATTGCCTCCACAACTGCATAAGGCTAAGCATCATAGTTCGAAGGCTTCATCCTCATGGCCTGAGGATCTCTCAATATTACAAATTAATATTCAAAAGCATCATAGTTCAGAGGTACCATGCTCATGGCCCGAGAACATCATTTCATGGTCTGCAAATCCTTTATCACGCAATTCATGTCTCAGAATATCATGGTCTAAGGATATCATCCTCATTGTCTGAAGACAACTTTCATAGTCCAAAGGGAATTCGTATCATATTTATATTCTCGCAATAAAACCATATATACTGGCATGCACTACATTTAAGTTATGGAGGTAATCTATGAGGTAACCGTTCTTTTAACGGGAGCAATCTTCGCTCTGGTTTTTGTTTGATGATAATATCCTAAAACCAGCACAAATACAACCTACCATCATCCATTAGCCACTTTCACTTGATAGCCATTTGAATGCTCATCCATAATAAGTAACCGTTGGAGTCAGAACTTGTGATGACCCGACCCCTTTTCACGTGAGTTACCTCCCTGTTTCCCCCTTATTGTGATGCTTCATGTTTTTATATCAGTGTTAGAGTTGATCGGGTGCAATTGAATTGGTTTTGGTTGAAAAAAAGGTACATAACCTCTTAGAAGAAAGCTTGTTTTAGAAAAGTCAACCGGAAGTTGACTATGTGGTTAGAGGGATCGGATGTGAATTCCGGTGGTTTGGTTAGCTTCGGGGGATGATTTTTGACTTAGGACTGTGATCGGAATTGATTTTGGAAGTCCGATGTAGAATTAGGCTTGAATTGGCGAAGTTGGAATTTTGGCGAATTCCGATTGATAGGTGAGATTTTGATCCGAGGGTCGGAATGGAATTCCGAGAGTTGCAGTAGCTTTGTTAGGTGATTTTGGATATGTCTGCAAATTTTCAGGTCATTCGGACATCGTTTGGATGAGTTTTTGATTGAATGTTGGTTTCGAAAGTTTTAAAGAAAATTAGGCTTGAACCCGTGGTAATTTGGTGATTTTTGTGTTAAAGGACGTGTTTTTATGATTGAAACAAGTTTTTATGGTGTTTTAGAGTGGGTTGGTGTTTTTGGTTGAGGTCCCGGGGGCCTCGGGGTGATTTCGGATGGCTAAACGGAAGGAATTTTGGTAAATTGCAGGTCTGAGTTTTTATGCCTTCTGGTATTTCCGCTTCTGCGGAAATGGACCGCAGAAACGGGTATGCAGAAGCGGACAGTCGAGCGCAGAAGCGAGTTTGGCTGGATGGTGAGGTTCAGCAAAAGCGGAACATGGTCCGCAAATGTGGAGTCGCAGGAGCGACATTAGAACCGCAGAAGCGGTTATTGGATTCTTGGTGAGAACCGCAGAAGCGGTCATTGGGCCACATAGGCGCTACCGCAGAAGCGGTCTAGGACCGCAGGAGCGGTCATTGGGGATTTAATGAAAAGCCGTAGAAGCGGTTTTTTAACCGCAAAAGTGAGACCACAAAAGCGGGACCGCAGAAGCGGTTAAGGGATCGCAGGAGCGAAAATGTCTGAGGGTTTAATGAAGTCAGTGTATCCGAATTTCAGAGGTGTAAAAACATTTGGGGCTTCGAATAAAGAGGGATTTTGGGCGATTTTGAAGCGGAATTCGTGGAGTATCATCAGGTAAGGACTCTTGGACCTAGATTATGTTATTATGGTGTTAAAACATGGAATTAATCACTGAAATTGAAGGAATTAAAGTGTAAAAATGGAGGTTTTTGCTTGAAGCCTAAGAAATGGTAAAATGATGATTTAAGGGGCCAAATGGACTCCGATTTCGATAAGTTTTATATGTATGGACTCGTGGCGAGACGAGGATTTCGAAAATGTGAGTTTTATAATTTTTCGAGAAGCAGGCCCGAGGCTCGGGTTTTGCTAGTTTCGAGATTTTTGTTATCTTTCGATTGTTTTCAATTGTGTGTTGTTCCATTAGCCTATTATGATATATTTGTATTGATTTTGGCTAGTTTTGTCGCATGTGGAAGCCGGTTTGAGGAGCAAAGGCATCGCGAGCTAGAGTTTTTGCCGGATCGAGGTGGGTAATACTTGTGAATGATGTCCCGAGGGTTTGAAACCCCGGACTTGCACATCATAGTGCTATATTGAGGTGACTTGCACGTCGGATAATGGGCATGGGGTAGAGCACCATTGGGGATTGTGACTTGGTCCGTCCCGCTTAATAAAAATACTACTAAATTGCTTGGAGCTGAATTGACATCCTGTTAAAGATATTAATTATCATGATTTGGACTGATTGTCATGTTTTGGGCTTCGTGCTGAATATTTGAATCCTTCGGGGTTTAAAAATTACTGGTTTTGCAATACCGTGTACATTTCTATCTCAGTCCAAGATTTAAAAATGCTATTTTGCAAACTCAGCCATCTTTTTAAGATTTGAAAACTTAATTGATATTTTACTGATATTTTTGCTGATAACTGTTGTGTGACTAGTGCCCAAGGGGCTTATGTGCATTCATGACTATGCATGGATCGGGCTGCACGCCGCAGCGAGAGTGATATTTATATTGCGCTTGGGCTGTAGGAGCCTCTCCGGAGTCTGAACCCCCACAGTGAGCGTCGGGCGCCCAAACGGATCGAGCTACATGCCGTAGCGGTCATGTGCATTGCATTCATGCATTGGTTCTACTTGTACTACGTGGCATGATATTTAGCACTCATACTTTACTGGCATACATATGTTATTTGCCTTGTTGACCAGATACACTGGTGGAAATTGTTAAGAAGTGCTGAGCCCAAGGGGCTGACTTGAGTGCAGACTTGCACTGTTTGATGTTGTAGCCAGGTATTGAACTATTAATAATGAAAGAAAGAGATGTTAAAAAGATATTTCAAAATCTGCTCATATTTGTTAAAAAGGAATACCATGAAAGTGTACTGTAGTTTAAGAGATGATTCTGTATTTTATAGCATGAGATAGTGCTTTGTGTGGTTTTCTTTTCATAGCATTATTTACTTTTATTGCCGCTGAGTTGGAAGTACTCACTCGACTCCCTGTACCATGTGTGTAGATTCAGGTACTTGGAAGCTTAGCTGACCTTGGTGTTGGTCTAGAGCTCCATTTGGGATCGTCGAGGTAGCTGCCTGGAGTCCGACATTTCCCTTATTACACTATTGTTTGTTCTTTCCGCGTACATTCAGACTTGTAGATTTATTTTCAGTGTTGTTTTGATATTCTGATAGAGGCTCTTGGCTCGTGACCTCAGGTCTTTGGGAAGTTATGTTGTTCTGTGAGATTTTCGGGATATTTTTATAACTATCAGCATATTTGGTTTATATCACTATTAAGGATTTCTAAATAAATGGTTTATGAGCTCTAAGCTCGGGTTGAGAG